>BMAW01015411.1:858884-937103 GCA_019974015.1 Nephila pilipes | reverse complement strand
ATCCCCTTCAATGTTATTTGGTGTTTTCTTTGAGATAGAATGCTGAGAAAATGTCAGTATTTCTTTGCAGTTCTGGTGTTTTATATAAATCAAATATTCTTGCTGTTCTAAAACAAATAATTCAAGAAATTTTGTCCTTATGAAACAGTAACAAGGAATTTAGTTCATTTCCATTTTACATCTGGAAGGGTCTTAAGAGAATTGTAATGCTGGCAAATTAAATAAATTAAGTAGAAAGCAAGAAAATAGCCATAACAACGGCAGTGGAATAAAATTACGAAGTATCTACGACGTATAAGAATCATTCATCTCTCTCAACTTATTCAATAAATTAAGTTTACATATTTATGGTTTTTACTTCTCGTAATTCATAATTAAGACACATAATCTGAACAAACTAAATTAGACTCAGCGTTGATCGGTTGTTTGAAAAATGTAAAGCATTGAAAGTATAATTCGAAACACGAGAAGTGTAGTTTCTTATTATAACAACAGATCGATAGTAAATGATTCTGTAACTCAACCTACAGATATTAACTCCCTGTCAGAGACATCTTTCACGTAGTCTATAGATAACCCCTCGTCAGAGACATTTGTATTGAACTTCCGTTTTTGTTTCCCGACTCCCCGTTCAAAGGTGTAATAAAAGGGTTTATTTCTCCAAAGCGTGCAATAAATGAGCTACATTTGGGATCAGCGACTTTGGTACATTCATGAACACATGGCTCTGCTATTCAGGTGTGGCAGGGATGATCCGCCTATGTGAAGAATTGTAAACTATGACATGGGGATTTAGGACCTATCCGTTTGACGTCCGACATGACGCATGCCCATGCGTCAAACTAGATATTGTCCGATAATAATGGAGGGTAATGGCCTATATGACTATGGTGATAAGTGTGGGTAAGTGATGCTTGGACGTTGACACCAAAGGCAATTCTGACAATCGGGCGATCTTGTGAGGAATCAAATTGTAGGCCTACATACAGTTGAATGATTTTGCCATAGAATCGTTTCTGAAACACGAGTTGATAAGTCCACTGTGCATAAAATTTGGATCAGATGGATAGAAAAACGAAATGTGAATAATCGCGAAAGACCAGGTCCACTTAGGTGAACAACAGAACGAACGTATCAACGCAACTGAAGGTATGAAATGGTGGCCTCTCAATCAACTACTCTCGAAATTCATCGGAATGTGCAGAAGGTTTTAGATGCTCCGAAATATTTGAGATAACAGTTTCAAGACGATTGGCTAAAAACAACTTGCACACAAGACAACCTTTATGAAGACTGACATTTACTCCAACCTACGGACGTGTAAGATAGCAGTTGTGTCGGAGCCGAG
This sequence comes from Nephila pilipes, assembly GCA_019974015.1. NCBI lineage: Eukaryota > Metazoa > Arthropoda > Arachnida > Araneae > Nephilidae > Nephila > Nephila pilipes. The sequence goes on along the minus strand of BMAW01015411.1, from coordinate 935,755 downwards.
TCACTTGGTTGACTGAATGACACAATGTCATGTTCAGTAGCAAGTCTCGGTTCTGTTTTTTCAGATGATAGTCGCTCGATGGAAGTCTGGAGGCGTGGGAAATAGAGCCATTCGAACCACTACTGTTGAAAACCATAATGCTCGCCAACATGGTAAATGACTTAGAGTGCCATCATGCAACAACTTATCAGTCAGGTCACACATCAGGTCCCGCCTCGAATGCCTCAGAGGCATATTCATAACACGACGATATGTTGATGAAGTGCTGCAGCCAGTAGTGCTACCTTACAATTAGCTGCTGCAAAATGGTCTTTTCCAGTAAGATAACGTATGACCACACACAGTATTCATCAGCACAGAAGCCTTGAAACATGTCCACGTACTTTCTTTGTCAGCAGTGGTTTATGATCTCTCAGTGATCCAGCATAATTAGGATGTGATTGGCCATCGTTAACTTGATCTGTTTCGGCCTCAATTGGAGGATCAACTATGGAGGAGGGTTGAGAACACATGGACTTCTAACCCTCAGTATACCGCACACTAATATAATCTCTACCTTATACGAATTGTGGCTATTAAATAACAGACGCTTAAAAATAGATGCTGCTAAAGAAGAAGTACGCATGCATCAAAATCCAGCGACCAACAGCTGTTTTGCGTTAAACCTTCTCTTTCGAATGTAGTACCTCTCATTTATGTAAACAAATCCGTATTCCCGTAGCCTTAGTTCTACGGTTATTTTTTATTGTTTCACCTGAAAAATGATAAAGGAGCAATGAATTATTGTGAAATTTCACATGCGAAATTTAGAAACCCGATACTGAAACTTCTAATTTATCGAAAGAAGTGTATGGCAAGGAATGTTTAGGGCGTGCACATATTTTTGGGTGTTTTAAGTGTTAGAAGAAAGTGAAAGAGGATTCACGTCCGAGTCAATCTTTCACACCAAAAACGGATTACAATCCCAAACAACCAGTTATGGCTCGATCTGACCGTCGGTTTAGTATTCATGCAATCCCTGAAGCTTTAGAATTGACAAAGTATCCGAACAGCAAATTTTACAAAATCATTTTTACATGCAAAAAGAGTGTGCTAAAATGGTGACTAAAATCTTTACATTTGAACAAAAAGTAGTTCACAAAAGTGCTTGTACTGATATTTTGAATGTCATTAAAAATGTCCTAAACTTATTGGAAAAGATAATAACGTGCGTTGAATCGTGTTTTTCTACTTATGAACTTGAAACGAAGCACCAGTCTATGCACTAGAAGAACCCATCTTCACCAAGAGCCAAGAAAGCTGGAATGCCCAAATCAAAATTCAAAATGATGATTGCTTTTTTCGATATTCATGGGATTGTGTACCTTTACTGGGTTCCTTAAGGTCAAAATATTAATCATTACTACATTCATGCTTTTGCTAATCTCTGTGAAAGAATACGGGAAAAAATCCAAATTGTGGAAGGACAAGTCATTCCACATTGTCTGTCAAGAAGTGTCTAGCTAATTACAAAATCCCAGTGTTAGACCATCTCCTTATTCCCCGGATGTTGTGCTATGCAGCTTCCATCTGTTTCTTAAGGTGAAATCTGCATTAAAAGGAACAAGATTTGAGTCCATTGAAGCTGTGAAAGAAAAAGAGAGAAGTGTCGTGAAGGAGCTGACAGAAGACGACTTCTAGCATTGTTTTGAACAATGGAAAGTTCCCATGGAGCGTTGTAAGGATAGAGGAGGGGTGTATATTGAATGTGATAATTGGTAAATATGCATGAAATCAAAATAAAATGTTTTTCTGTGTCAATGTCATTATTTAATAGCCACACCACGAAAGGTTGCTGCTTGCATTGCTACCAAAGATGATCCTACTTAATATCGATTACCCTGTATTTTTATTGCTGTGTTAAATTTCTAAAGTATCTTGCAAATAAAATCCTTATTTACGTGTGCATTTTCTGTGTATCAATTTTCCTCACACCCACACTTCCATTTTCTTACATTTTTTGTATCGGACAATGCATTCTTATATAGAACAAAAAAATTGTTCAGATATATCTTGAATAAATTTCGGATGTATTTAATAAGATTAGTTTCTTAATTAGTTCCAGGAGGGTTAATTAATTAGAAAATGACTTGCACCCGAATACGGGATAGATTAACTTGATATGCGAATCCCATTCTGCTTATTCTTTCATAGCGTTGTATTTTCCATATCGGGCAGTATATATATGAAATTTTTAAATTGTAAAAATTTTAGCGTACACATTTTTATAACAAACTGCTCAAATAAAATGTCTCAGAATTCTTTGAATGTCTTATACGAGGCAGGGTCGTACTTTTTTTTCAACCTCTGATCAAACTTTTAAGCTACCATACAAATGATAGGAGGTGGAGATGCGCAGTCGCCATCTACTAATACTGACGCCATCTGGCTATTTTAAGCTGATTTGTTGGACGGTAAGTATAGATGGTGCAAATGATGTTCCCTTCTAGGGTGTGCTGCTTAATGTTATTCGCTTTCTTCATACAGAAGGGAATAATGCAGTCGAAATTCACCAAGAAATGAGCCGAGTACCCAAAGAAACTTTATGAGTAATAGTGTTTTGTGTAAAAAGTATAGAAAATTTAAGGACGGGCGAACAAACGTTCACGATGAAGGGGGACAAGACTGCAAATTTGTTCAAACAAACCTTCAACAGCAGGAATGTTATGACTATGGGTTTTTGGTATAAAAGGTATCTTGTATAGGACCAAAAAGGTATCTTGCTTGTAAGTTCATTTGACCGGGGACTACGACTAATGCAGTTGTTTTTTGTCAAACTTTACAACGACTATGAAGAGTCATTGAAAATGAAAGATGAGAAATGGAGCTTTGAAACAAAGTGAAAATTCATCTAACATGACTGGCGGCAATGTTCCTCGATGAAGGGAACAGGAACCTCTACCACCGATATAACAAAAGCCTGAATATTTGCGATGATTGAAAAGTAACCATGTTTGTACATAACTTTTCAAATTCATTTTGTTCTGTACTCTTATCTTTTTTTCATTGTTCATCAGAGGTTGAAAAAAATGGGGCCCTCGTAATTTATGTGAAGATAATTTAAAAGCCTTTATGTGCAAGCTTACTTTAAAATTAGCGGGGGTATAGTACTTAAACATGAAAAAACTACATTCCATTTAAAAAATAATGTTTTGTGATCTTTGCATTTATCATAAAGGGATTAATGTGGCAGATCAAATGAACTAAAAAAATTAATATTCTGAAACTGACTGATGGAACTAATGAAGATGGCTTCCATACACTTTGTAATATCCTTGGCTGAACCATAAGCTCTTTTTCTTAGTTACGTAAATCTGAGTAAATGTATTTTTAAAAAATATTGCATTTTTCAACCTTTTTTGTAAATGGTATTAACTCCCTATTCTTTTTTAAAAAACGATAATTCCTAAGCAAATTACCATCCCCCCTCCCTTCAATATCAGTATTTGGAATTCATTTTAATTTCTTTGTTACATGAAGATAAGATTTTGGCTATTAAAAGCTGCATGTGCAATAATTAAAATGATAGAATTAACATGAAAATTTGTTTTTAGAGATTATTATAGAAACTAATTTAATGGTCCATCACCAAACCTTTTTTAAGGTGATCATGGTGATGAATTTTATGATCTGCGATGCTCAAGTCGTGTAAACTAGTTGACGATGGTTTTATATTATCTACATCAGAAGAGGTTTCGTAAAGTCCATATAGGCTACCAACTTTTTCACGTCCTACCAGTCACTAGGCTTGAAAGCGATAATTCTATAGGGGGCCATATGATTTTGCCTTCGGTTTTAGATATGTGCCGTTCTGAATTCTGTTAATAGCTACTAAATCATCGAATCAATAGACTTTTAACTTCTTTCTCCTTCTGTTAATTTGTTTTTTGTTCTTTTCTTTGAACTTTAATTTTTAGTTCTATTTAGTTTTAGTTCTATTCCTTTACTTTCCTTTCATATTTCCTTTCTTAATACAAATACTCTGCTCATAACTTTCTCACAACTTAGCCATTTTACTGCTGTGTAATATGGTAAATCTTTCGATTCTGTTTCTATATCCTTTAACATGTCTCTGAGCTGTCTATGATGGACCCCATATGAACTTATTAAATTCACCATTTTCATATACCAGATATGTGCCGTTCGGAATTCTGTTAATAGCTACTAAATCATCGAATCAATAGACTTTTAACATCTTTCTCCTTCTGTTAATTTGTTTTTTTTTTGTTCTTTTCTTTGAACTTTAGTTTTTAGTTCTATTTCACTTCAAAATTGTCGAGACAGTAGGAGATGAAACGCATTAAGTTCAAATGGGCATCCAAGTTTTTACAGGGGAACAGAAGCAAGATCGGCCCTGGAAGATATTGAACGGTGCAAGAGCACAAGACCTCACATTTCTGAAGACCTCGCGCATTCGACTGATTTTGAAAAATCAAAATGACTTAATTTTGCTTTATTTTTCGTTTTTTGTTTTAATACAAATATGCATATATTTGAATATTATAACATTTTTAGAGAACATTTCACTTTGACCCATCCGACAAAATTAAGTGCTTTGACTCCACCTCTACGTATGGAAATAATTTGGGATGGTTGTAAGAAAGGTAAAAAACCAAAAGTTTGGTACTGCGTGCGTTGTATCGGCTAGTCGTGCATCGGATGTTTTCATTGCGCAATGCGAAAACAAAATATTAGAATTTGGAATGAAATTAAGAATTTAATGTAATACATTACTGAACTTACCTGATAAATATAATTAGAAAGATTTATTTTGCAGCGAAAAAGATCATGATTTTTGTAATATTTTTATTTTAAGATATTTTGTGAAAATCGTGTGCCTTCGGAAATCTGATTAGATCGCTAATTTATCCATAAGAATGTCGTCTGTAGATCAACTAATTTTAGAGTATAAATTATTATTTGTTCTATACTCCTTACTATTTCGAAGTATTCAAAAAATTAAAGAAACCCACACACAAAATCAAATATATCATTAAATTACTGCTTTTGTTCGGATAGCCTTAACCACAGAGTGATGCTCAGGTGTTGTCATCACTTGATCAAAAAATATGAAAAAAATAATAAACTTGTTTAAAAATGTGAAATTCGTCACCAATTGTTCCCTTACAGTTATAGGGTAGCGTTAATAAAAAAAAAATAGCAGCTACAAGAATCGGTTGACAAATATTTTAACTTCCATCTTTCATATCAGAAGTTATATAGCCTGATAACGTTCTACCATTAAATAAAAGCAAAATTACACTTCTGTTGTTGATCATATAATTGAGATGAATAAAAATTTAAGCAAGAGAGAACAATAAATTTTATTGTTATAATCCGAGTCAATTTTTTTAATATTTGCAAAAGTTTTGACATTAGGAAAGTCTTCCATGTGCAAAAACTGGTAAAATCCCACCAGTCCTTCATTAAACTTGTACCTTTGGAGATCATTTGCTTGCAACTCATTGACTTTCAGTTGAAGTTCATCTGAGCAACTGGCCACATCTGCTTCAAATGGGTTTTGAAACCGTCTCACTTCTTTTGCCTTTGAATCCAAGCCAGAAGACTGCTCCTGAAACTGCATCTCAGCTATTGCTTTAGCCATGAAGACCTGCAGAAATTGCTTCCAGTTACTGGCCAGTACATATTCCCAAAACAAGACAAGTTTAGATCTGAAGGCCTTTAGGTGGATGTATAGATCAGAAACTAGATTTTTCTCTCCTTACAGTCTTAGGTTCCGAAAACTTAAAGGACCAGTTATGTCTGCAGCAAAGACCAATTTCCATACCAACTCTTCATAAGACAGTAATGGATATGGTTTCCTTTACTTTGCTCTCATATTTCCTTTCTTAATGCAAATACCCTGCTCATAACTTTCTCACAACTTAGCCATCTTACTGCTGTGTAATATAGTAAATCTTTCGATTCTGTGTTTATATCCTTTAACATGTCTCTGAGCTGTCTATGATCAAACCCATATGACCTTATTAAAGTCACCATTTTCTCCACAGAATTCAGTACACTGCTAATGTCCACATATTTAGCACACAAAGCTTGCTGGTGAATAATACAGTAAAGGAACATTGGTTGTAGAATGTTTTCTCATTAAACATCTGCTTCGCTTGTCCAACCAAGCCTTTCTTTATCTCACTCATATTCTTTCCTCCATCAATAGTCAGGTAATTGAGGTTAATCCAGTCCAAATTATAATCAGAAATATTTTTTTTTTTAATTCATTGGATATATCCTCTCCGGTAACAGTTCCATACAGGTTATATAGAGAAGACAGCTCTTGTGTTATGTTCATGTCTTCATCCAAAACACTAACACAAGCAGTTTAACAAGCAGTTGAGAGGTGGAACAGCTGTCCAGCAATTCATTCATTGTAATTAAAAAATGGCAAAATTTGCTTCTATTTTTCGCTATTTGAGTCACAATGTTTTCAGCCATATCTCTAACATGGTGGGCAATGGTAATTGCACCCAAAGCTACATTCTTAAATTCTTTCGACTATTCTGGGAAAATTTTCTCATTCACCTTCAACAAACATTCCTTCACTACTTCTCCATCTGTAAACGGTTTGCCACACAAAGCCAAGATGTAGGCAACTTTATAACTGGACATAGTTAAGGATCCATTTTCCTTTGAGAATTTACTGAACAATGTCATCTGAGATGTGAAATGATTTTGCAATTCAGAAAACTTTTCGACATGGACTTTACCCTCCAAATGCGTATATTTCTCCTGATGTTTGCTTCGATGATAACGTACAAATTGTATTCTTTCATCACAGCCAAGGTTTCGTTGGAAATCACACACAATGCTCTCTCGACTAGAAGAGCTTTCTTCGGAATCAAAGATTAGGAATTCAAACCACCCCTTCACCAAAGGAAGATCAACGAATCTTGTCCACTATGGGGTGAAAAAAGACCATTCTCCTAAAAGTGGAGAGACGAACGACTTTCCACCATATGATGACCCAGGACTTAAACTCTAGATGACAGCACAGTCTAGAACTATTGTTTATATATACCCTCGACGCAAACTTGCCTCTGAATGTCTAATTAAGATACTCATTCATAAATCAAGATTACTAATATACTGACTACGGCACTTACGTCAGATAGAACCACTATCTCAACAGAGGCAATGAGAAACGTATTATTGTTAACGTATTATTGTTAAACGTATTATTAATGAGAAACGTAGAAACGTGTACGATTGTTTCAATACAATGACCTCAATGGAAATTATCCTGAATTACATTCAATTCAACTGAGAGGGCCTACAATTGTAGTAGTAGGAAAAACATATTTCTTTAAATATGATTCAGAAAGTTTTTTTTTTGTTGTTGTTGTTGTTATTCCGCATCATCAAGTTGATACTGGATAAAAAGTATGCGGCAGCTCTCTTCAGCAAAATGAATGGGAATAAAATGGCTTGATAATTGATCTGGAAATTTCCTTTCGGCTAGGTTGTCTAAATCGTCGACAAGCAAGACGGAGAGAGTTTTCTTCGGACCCAGAGGTTGAGAGTTTGAATCAACCCGTCAACAAGACTAAGTGACTTCCTCCATCAAGGGGTAAAAAAAACTAATTCGCCAAAGAATCGAAAACATCTTCACATTAAAAAATTATGAGCATAATATTCACACTACTACAAATTTTACAAAAAAAACCCTCTAGAAGTCGGATCAGTTGGGACCGGAACCGGTCCAGGATATCAAAAATCCAGACTAACTGGATAATAGGGGAAAAAGAAAGAAAGAAAATAAAACATTCTTAAAGGAAATCATATTTTTATTGAACAAAACGAGCACTGATCATACTTACAAAGGATAAAGACTTCTATTTTATGAACAATAGATCGATTAATTGCTCATTAATGTCACTCTAAGAAGCAACTTGGGGAAATATTAGTGACGGAAAACGCAATTTTGAGTCGCGATCAAATGACGAGGTCAACACCAGAATTGATACCCTCCTCCAAACTTCTACCCCACGCCAAAGAAAGAACTTTAAAGTCTCGACAGTTTTAATTTGATTCAGCCCCACTACACGGCGAATCGTTAGTAAGGACCGAACCCAAGAACAGGACTCGAACCTGCGGCTCGATGGAAGGAACGCCACCGCTAGCTCGTGGCCATGACCACTCGGCAACTACGACCACTATGAACGATAAAAGTGTTTAAGTCGTTTTATTACATTTTCACAAATAATGTAGTCCTGAAAGCCATTTGTCACTGGTGATAAATGGTGTAACCTAATATTTTGAGGACTTGCGCAGAATTTTTGTTAAGTTTTCCCCACTCCACACCACTTATTTTCATACATTCGTGACTATTAGAAGATTTCAGTAAAGGGAATATTTTTTCAGTTGCGGGGATTAGGACGGCTGTTGGTGAAGACTTGAGTTTGCCCTTAGATTGCACGCATAATCTTGGTTACTCTAAAGGTTCAAATAGCACTTTTTAGTGCTCACCGCATATTTTTCTTACTACTTTTTCTCTCTGACTTAACTGTTTACCGACCATGGACTTGAATTTTGACCATCAATATAACTCGGAACCTAATGAAGATACCTCATCGAACTTCTCTTCCATATCATCCAGATCTGAAGACGAAAAAACTCCATGCCAAAAACGACAAGGAATTGAAAAAGACATTGCCTCCTACTCCACCAGAAAAGAAGCACAATCATCTTACCTGGTCCAACTTAAATTTCGTGGCACAGATTCAAAAGATTCACTTTTTATCAAATCGCAGAAAAATATCGAAAGATACGAAAACAAGCTTCAGCGACTGGAAAGTGAGTTTGCTACTTTAGCGCCTTGCACGACTGCTGGCTGCCCCATCCATTCCACCCCAAATATCCTCCCTATGAAACGTAAAGATAATCAAGGGTTTTTCACCCCCCCCCCCCTAAAAATAAAACATGTAAAAAACCTACACTGACCTCCAAAATTTTACCCTCTCATCCGCAAGAAATTCCTCTCCATAATGTAAATTTCCATTTTATCCAAAGGACTTAATAAATACCAGATTTGGGCTTGTGGAGCGCTCCGCGCTCCTGGCGCCCATGGAATTTCAACGTTAACGAATATTTTTTCAAAATACGTGATTGAAACAAATATTATTGTGAAAAATTTGCAAATCGCTTCTCGAATTTTAATAAAATAATCGGGAAAACATTGTTCCTGCAGACCATTCCTAGTTATCTGGAGATCTGAGTTTCCATTGCATTTATATAAATTACATATTTACATTTATAATTTAGAAAAGCCTTAGTTATCATAACAACAAATCACTGAAAAAAGTTATTAGATGCAAAGAAGTTCGCCTTCCCATGTAATTATATTGGCATTTCCTGTTGAGATTGCTCTGTTTTCGTTACTTATTATTATGCGCGGGATGCTCATTGACAAACGAAGTCTGACGTGAGCTATTTTTAATGGGTTTTCTTAAACTCACATTGTAACTTTGTCTGGGTCAAATCTTTAAAAGCTTTTTTCTCACATTTTAAAGAGCTCATTTGAACTGAAATTTTCTATACACGATTGCTTTGGATGGTAATACAATAATATAATTGTAATTAATAAAAGTTAATTGATTAAAACAAATTGGATTTTCTTCTATTGACATTGTATGCCTGGTCAAAACTTTAAAAGCTTTTTTTCTCATTGTAAAGTTGTCTATTATTTTGAGACTAACTCATCGACTTCTCTTCGTCGGAGTTTAAAAATTCTCTTAATACACTTACTTAAAAATACTAAAGGTTGCTTTACACTATCATATATGTACATTGAAAACACTGCATGGCTGGACAGTATATTCAAACATACAAGAATTTTACACAAAACACGATCAGAATGATAATTTATTAAAGCACATTTTACAATACAAATAACTAAAATCTAAAAAATTAAAAGCATTGTACAAACTTTAATGTAAAACTACATATTTACACACGCACAAAAACTCACAACACAGGCAAGTGGATTGTAAAACACACACTGAATTTTATTTACAAAGCATGCACTTTATAAGAGACAGGCGCGCCACCTATCGATGACATCATCAAAGAAAGGCGGGGCGTTAACATTCTCCCCCCTGTTACCATGGTTACATGCAACAAATTTCACAATACATATAAACGAACTATAAATTAAAATGCATTAATATCAATTTACACACAGAATAAAACTATACATTTACTAAAATCTTTACTAATATAAATTCACAGAAATTTATGAAATATACAATCTTAAGTTGGCACAGGTAGTAAACACACTCGAGAAATAGCTCGCTTATATTCTCCTTTTTCAGTCCTCACTTTCACAACTCGAACTAAATTATCATCACCTTTATAAAGCTCTAAAATCCTACCCAATGGCCATTTAAATGGAGGCATATTGTCCTCAATGAGAACTACCATATCTCCTATCCTAACGTTTTCTTTTAGAAATTGCCACTTATTGCGCTGTTGGAGTTCGTTCAAATAACCTCGATGCCATTTACTCCAAATAAGCTGCACAAATCTCGTAACTCGTTGCCATCTTTTTAGGATCTTCTCATTTAGATCAACTAAGTTAGGCTCACTGATTGAATTAATAGGTCTACCTATTAAAAAGTGCGCAGGTGTTAAAGCATTTAAGTCATCAATATTGGTTGATAAGGGACATAAAGGTCTAGAATTCAAGATTTCCTCTATTTGGATGCACACGGTCAAGAATTCCTCTTAGGTTTAGTTAGACTTTCCCACTACTCTCTTAAGGTGGTATTTAACCGATTTTACGGCAGCCTCCCACAAACTACCAAAGGAAGGTGCTCTTGGAGGAATGAACCTCCAGTCAATTCCCTCACTCGATAAGAAACCAGCAAGATTCTCATCAGGTGTTTTAACCAGTGTTAGAAGTCTCTTAATTTCTTGATTTGCTCCCACAAAGGTTGAGCCATTATCGGAATACAACTTTGCACATTTACCTCTACGGCTAAAGAATCGCTTTAACGTCGCAATAAAGGCGTCAGATGTGAGATCTGTTACAATTTCAATATGAATTGATTTAGAGACAAAACATACAAATATGCAAATATACATTTCATGCAATACGCCTTTTCTCTGATTGCGATATCTAATCATAAATGGGCCACAAAATCTACACCGGAGCAATTAAAGGGATAATCTGGAACTACTCTGTCTCGGGGTAAATTACCCATTAATTGAGTTGTAGCTATTAGTTTGGCTCTGAAACAAACGACACTCTCGTGCATTATTTTCCTACACAAGGACCTACCATGTAGGGGCAGTACTTCTGTCTTACACAGTGTAGAAGGGAGGATGCCCCAAGATGAAGATTTTTCTTATGGAAATACGTAATAATTATATTCGTCAATTTATGATTACTGGGCAAGATTGCTGGATATTTGGCAACATAAGGCAAATCTGAATTTCCGAGGCGTCCACCTACTCAATATACCATGCCTGTCTAGGAAAGGATTTAAATTTTTGATTTTACTATTTGGTAAGATAATCTTATGGTCATGGAGGTTTTGAATCTCAGCTGAAAAAATCTCTCTTTGAGCCATTCGGATCAATTTAGTTTCAGCCAGGTCTAATTCTGAGGCACTTAGAGAACCAGACAGTATCACAGATTGTTTCAAATTATTTAGAAATCTTAACACATAGCTAAAAATGCGAAGAATTTTTACATAATTATTACTCATACACAAGATATCAGATAAAAAGGACTGTTTACAATTTGCGAACACATTCACGCTATATACAGAAACTTCAGACTTCACTGCCTTGAATTCACTGGAGTACTCAAACTCGTTCAGCAGACCAAAGCTTGGCTGTACACTGAATAACTTACCCTGTTCAAGAAACGGTGGGCCTCTCCACCACAATTCTGATTCTGGAAGATCGTTAGGACGTAGTCCACGCGAAATAAGATCAGCAGGATTTAGATTCGATGGTACGTGACTCCAATTACACTTTTCCGTCAATCTTTGAATCTTTGATACTCGATTAGCCACAAAGGTTTTGAGTTTATTTGAAGGTGTTTTTAACCACGCTAAGGCAATCGTTGAATCCGTATGAAGCACAATATCACTAATCTCCAATTTTATACAGGAACGTATTTTCTGCACAAGCTGAGCGAGAAGAACACAGGCACAGAGCTCCAGTCGAGGTATTGAAATAACTCGAATAGGTGCAACACGCGACTTACTTGCCAGAATAGTCACCTTTACACGATCGGTCTGATAGAAACACTACAAGTAAACGACGGCTCCGTAAACCACTTCAGACGAATCTGCAAAACCCTGAAGGACGACTCTTAACCATGTAACGGTTAGAATAAATCTATTTATTTTCACCGTTTCAATACACTTAAAGTGGTCAAACTCCTTCCATTCTTTGGCAATTTGATCTGATAGCACATCATCCCAATCCAGTTTTTGCTGCCATAGTCTCTGTAAAAGTACCTTTGCTCTAGTTAACACTGGACCCAAGAAACCCAGAGGGTCATAAAGCCTCGCTATGACACTCAGTACTTCACGCTTAGTAAACGATGATTTACTCAAAATTGAGACTTTAAACACAAAGCAATCTTGTAACGGCTTCCAACTGATGCCTAACGTTTTCACAGATAAGTCGGACTCAGCTGAGAAGGAGTGCTCAACGTCGGACGACGATGAACTATTCAACAACTCAGGAGAGTTAGAAGACCACTTATGAAGTACCATTCCACAAGATTGCAGGGCATCTTGTAGCTCTGACTGTAGCCGACGGGCAGTCTCTATATCAGGCGCTCCACTAACGATATCGTCCATATAGGTATCGTTCAGCAATGCTTCTGAGGCCAAAGGAAATCTCGTTTTCTTATCTTGAGCCAACTGCTGCAGGGTCCTTATAGCAAGAAAAGGAGCGTTGGACATTCCATAAGTTACTGTTTTCAAACGATAAGTTACGATCTCTTCCTCAGGTCCAACCTTCCACAGGATACGCTGAAGGTCTCCCTGACTCGCTTCTACAAGAATCTGCCTATACATCTTTTGTATATCTGTAGTGAAGGCAAACCTGTGTCTCCGAAATCGAGTAATAGTCTCAAAGACATCTTCCACCACGTCTCCCTTCATTAGTATATCATTTAGACTTAGGCCTGTTGTAGTAGGGGATGAAGCATTTGTCAGTTGTAGTAGGGGATGAAGCATCAGTTTTGTTGTCAGTTTATCAGGGCGAAAAATACCATGTGGGGTATATAGTATTGTATGGGCGGTTCATTTGACTCAACAACCCTTTCCATATGACCCAACTCCTTATACTCACTCAAAAAATCCGTATACAAAGACAAATATTCCGAATCCCTAGACAAATGCTTCCACAACGAATTAAGTTGTCTCACAGCTTTATCTTTGGAATTTCCTAAACACGACGGATCCTTACTCAACGCCATTGATACTACATATCTACCATCTCTATTTCTGTCATGGGTATTCGCAAAATGTTCCTCACATAGAGAAGCCTCCGTGTTTTCCTTACACTCTACTTCAACGCTTTCGATTTCCCAAATTGTTTCAAGGTTATGTTTAAGTCATCGTCGATAACCAACCCACAATGAACACGATCCTCCACCACCTGATCTACAATCCCTCTAACAACGTAACCAAAGACAGTATTTTGCAGCAGCAATTGCGAGTTTTCAACATATATCTTTCCCGGTTTCAACAGCTCATAAAAGACCTCCGCTCGAATCAACATATCGATTTTGTCAGGAACACTGAACCCAGGATCAGCTAAAGACACATGCTCCGAAATATTAACATCCACACTGACCACTTTATTTGGAATAAGATCGGCAATTTTATTGACCACCAGCATCAATAACTCCTTTTCAAAGCTATTATCTCTGTTTGCCACCGAAGTCCTTACACAATTCTTCATCACCATACTAGCATCATTAATGCATGGAACCACGGTATTTATTTTCTCCAAATTAAGATGTAACCTCTCTGCGCACGATCTAATACACAAACAAGATTGAGAACCACTATCAAGAAGACATCTCACATCAACCCATTGCGAGAATTTGTTTTTAACAAATGCACGAATAGTGCTTAAAAGAACATTTTTTGCCTTTCCCTTCACAAGGCTAGTCGCTACCAATTGGGATTGCGAAACCGCTTCCGGAGTTTCCTAGCTCTGTTTTGGAATAAAAACAGGTGCATCGAATTTCAACTGAGACGGGGGAATGCTAGAGTTTTCACACGGGAAGTGAATCAAACTATGATGAGGCTTCGAGCAAAAACAATTTTTAACTGACCGACATTCACTCAATTTATGAGGCATAAAACAAAGATTATTTCGCTTAATCACCTCCGCTCTTTCCCAGACTGAAAGTCGCCTAAATTGTGGACATTTAGAAAGGGAGTGTGATAATCGCTTACAAAGAACACAAGTTGTATTTTTAGTTTCCGACAAGAAGACCTTGGATACATTTGTATTTGTTTTCCAATTTGGAGTTTTTTGCCATTTATTTCCTACCACTAGTTTTGATTCACCCACGGCATTTCTATTTACTAATTCATTCGAAATCCCACCTCTAGATGATAAATAAATGTCACACTCTCGTCCAAGCTGCTTAGGTTTGAAAAAGCCTTCACCCTCTTTAATTCCAATATGCTTCTTTAATTCATGATTAAGAATCTCAAAAAGTCTATCCGAAACTATAAGATCACACAGAGATTTAAAATCTGTTACTTTGCGCAATTGACAGTAATAGTCGAAGGAAGCACACAAACGAGAAGCAAATTGAACATAATTTTCCGATGGTTGTTTTTGAGCTCTTTTAGAATTATTAAGACACTCTTGTGGTGTAGGCTGAAATTCCCTTAATACTAATTCTTTTATTTTTTTGTAATCGCTCAAGTCCTCCTGATCAACATAAGTAAGCAAGTTATTTACTTTTTCTCCTAGAATATTTAACAGAATCTCTGCTTTTAATTCATTAGGTACAGATTTATTTTCGAATGCCCTTTCCAAAGAATGAAAAAACAAGTTATACAATTCCGATTTAACGGGGACAGGAATTGTCAAAACTTTCACACTTCGAATTAGACATTCTAAGTTATCGGTTAGGGAACTCGATTCTTTTGTTTCAGAAACTTGGGATATATCGACTGAAACCTTCTTTGCATTTATAAGTTCTAGCTCTTTTTCAAATTGGGATAATTTTAATTTCTGCAATTCTATTTCATCCCTCTTTTCCTCTTGAATATTTGACACGAGTTCACGTACAAAGTCAATATCGTCCCTATACAAATCACTTGATTCAATTAGGTTTTTCAGTTGAATCACCTTAGCCTCAGCAGGAATCTCCAGACCCATTTCCTCCGCCAACCTTATGAACTCAGTCTTCTTATAGTTTAATTTAAAAGCCATTACTATTCACAAAAATTAAACTACACAAAACAGCTAAACAGAGTGAGTGAGGGACTGAGGTTTTATAGCGCAAGAGCCAACAGCTAAACAGAAAACCCAACTTCACATTCAAATTTCGAACCCAAGTAAACCAAAATCACTGACAAACGCAACCATTAAACAAGGAATAATTCAAAGGCAGACAACACAATACACTGCAATATTAATAACAACAAATTCACACTAAAACTCTACACATAAACCAATTAATGACAAGTAAAACCTAAGACAACACAATACTAATAATTAACAAACATGAATCCACCCACACTCTCAAACGCAATTCACATTACCTCAAATCTTTCATGGTCGAATTCAACACACTTAAATCCACAGGTCACCGAACTTTCTCTCCGATCGGTCGGACCAAATATTTACGCCATCACAGAAACTCACAACACAGGCAAGTGGACTGTAAAACACACACTGAATTTTATTTACAAAACATGCACTTTATAAGAGACAGGCGCGTCACCTATCGATGACATCATCAAAGAAAGGCGGGGCGTTAACACTACATACACTACAGTTCAAAAGATAATATAAAGTTTTAAAAAATACTAATCTAAAAAAATACTATTAGATTGTTTAATTTACTTAAGTCTCAATCGGTAAAAAAAATGCCCAACTTCGAATTAGGTGTTTGATTTTTGATACTTCGAATAGTACCATAAGTGATTTCGACTTCGACCACTCTTACCATATCATCTTTTCCTGGATAAATATTGATAGTTATACCTAATGACCCTTGTCAGGAAGATAAGTAATTATCTTCTTTTATTACCCTTATATCTCCAACTTTAGCATTATTTTTCTCGAAATGCCTTTTATTTCTCTGCTGCAGAATACCAAGATAATCCACATTTTCTTTTCTCCAAATGAATAGAGTAAATTTTCTATTTTTGTCAATTGTCCAACTTATTTTCATTTAAATTAGTCAAATCTGGCTCAACAATTGATGTAATAGAACTACCAATCAAAAAATGAGAAGGAGTCAATACATTTAAATCATCTATGTCAGAGGATAATGGGATAAGAGGGCGAGAATGTATCATTTCTTCTATTTGGATAATCACGGTCAAAAATCTTCATATGTTAGTCTTAAATTACCTACTACTCTTTTTAAGAAGAACTTAAAAGATATAATGCGTGCCTTCCACAGGCCTCCAAAATTAGGGGCTCTAGAGGTAAGTAATTTCCAATCAGTTTCTTCAGAGAACAAATAATTAGCTGGAGTCTCATCAGGTTTATAGACTAAGTTAACACCTTTTTAAGCTCGACATTAGTACCAACAAAATTTTTGCCATTTTCAGAATACAACTTTGCTCATTGACCTCTCCTAAATATAAAACGTTTCAGTAAAGCGGTAAATGAATTAGAGGTTAAATCAGTAACAGTATCTAAATAAATAGCTTTAGAAACAAAACATACATAAATTTTATTATATACTTTCCTTTGTCCTTTATACTTAATGTAAAAAAGATCACAGAAATCCACACCTGATACATTGAAAGGATAATTTTTACTTACTCTGTCTTTTGTCAAATGAGTCATTATTTGATCATGATTTATAGGATTGGCCTTACAACAAATTACACAAATACGAATAATTTTTCTGTATTACAGGTCAATTGAAAAGTCCCCGGCCTACCATAGTAAAAACACATTTTTTTGGCAAAATTAGTTTTTTTTATTCAACATAATCCCCTTCAAGGGTGATACACTGATTATAGCGACCCTCCAACTTTTCGATACCATTTTTGTAGTGCGATTTGTCCTTTGCTTCAAAATAGGTCTCAGTTTCGGCGATCACCTCTTCATTCGACGAAAATTTCTTCCCAGCGAGCATTCTTTTGAGATCTGAGAACAGGGAATAGTCCCTGGGGGGCCAGTTCTGGAGAATACGGTGGAGGAGGAAGCAATTCGAAGCCCAATTCATGGATTTTTGCCATCGTTTTCACTGACTTGTGACACGGTGCATTGTCTTGGTAAAGCAGCACTTTCTTTTTCTTCAAATGCGGCCGTTTTTCGGCGATTTCGTCCTTCAAACGGTCCAATAACGCTATGTAATAGTCGCTGTTGATGGTCCTTCCTTTTTCAAGGTAGTCAATGAAAATTATTCTATGCGCATCCCAAAATACAAACGCCATAACCTTGCCAGCCGACTGTTGCGTTTTCCCACGCTTTGGAGTGGGTTCATCGTGTGCAGTCCACTCGGATGACTGTCGATTGGACTTCGGAGTGAAATGATGGAGCCATGTTTCATCCATTGTCACATATCGACGCAAAAACTCGGATTTATTACGCTTGATCATCTTCAAAGACTGCTCCGAATCATCAACTCGTCGTTGTTTTTGGTCAAAAGTAAGCTCGCGCGGCGCCCACTTTGCATAGAGCTATCTCATACCCAAATATTCGTGAATGATATGATGTACACGTTCAGTTGATATCTTTAGAATGTCTGCTATTTCATTCAATTTCAATTTACGGTCATTCAAAATCATTTTGTGGATTTTTTTTTAATGTTTTCGTCGGTAACAACCCCTTTTGGGCGTCCACTGCGTTCACCGTCTTCGGTGCTCATGACTTCCTCGAACCATCTAAGTAGCGTTTGCATGAAATAGTAAAGAATTTGGAAGTGATGGTGACAGTTGAATGTATTATTCCTCAAGAACATTATTCTACTGTCTTTGGTACTAGAAGCTCTAAAATGCAAAATTTTCGACTACAGTTTAATGTTACTATTAAGTTGCCTGATCGTGCAAAAACCTAAAGGTGCTGATAAAGGAACGATGAATTGTGATTCCCATACTGATGATCTTGAAGATGAATTTCAAGCAAGTTTTGAGGCTCAAAAATACGAACTGAAAAAACATGCGAAACAGCAGATCTTCAAGATGAAAGATGAAAACCGGAAGACGTATAACTTAAGAAGACGGGAACCAAAATCTTATATAGTTGGAGATCTTGTTGCCATTAAGCTCAGTTTGGACAGCACCCGAAACTAAAGACGAAATATCTAGGACCCTACATGATCACTAGACAAAAATTTAAAGAATAGCTATGACATTATCAAAGAAGGAGGCTACGAAGGACCCAACTGCACGACGTCATGTGCTTAGTACCTGAAACCATGCAGTATGACGCCTGAAGAAATCTAATAACATAAACGTTTCTTTTTTTTAGAATTCTGTTATGTTTCGATTTCTTTTTTTCTTTTTCTTCTTTGTGTATTTGCAATGTCGTCTGGAGGACCAGCCGAATCCAGGAGGGCCGAGTTATGTGTTCTTCGACAGACGTTCTGGGCCTACTAGAGCCATCTGCAGACACCTGTGGAAGCAGATGAAGTAGTCAGTCAGTAACTAAACGGAAGATACCCACGGATGAATAGACGAAAAAGCTGACGCGTGGCCAACAATTTCTTTTTATTTTCGGACGCATTGTTATAATGTTGATGACGAACTCTTACAATAAGGAATTATTGTATATTTTGATATAAACTGTGTAAATATTTTCTTATATTAATTAAATAGTAGTTGAGCTCAATAATCATAATTATTGTCTAAGACCATCCGCAACACCATATATATATATATATAAATAAAGACTATTGCGCCGATTTCTATCCTTTTTTTGTGATATTAGATGCGTCTTTACTGATGAATATTCAAAGAGTTTGGGGATTGTTAGCATTTTTTATCAATTTTTAAGTGGAGACTTTGTTTTCTTTCCCAATATCCGAGCTATTGCATAAATAGATAAATGTTACCTCCACATTCTACAATGGAAAGTTTCTATTAAGAATACTATTTGCTTTTCTAGCACAATTTGAAAAATGTTAAAAAAATTTCATATTTTTTTTTATCAATAGTTCCTGCGTATTATTATTTTGAAAATATGTTTTAGTATTATTGAATAACTCTCAGGATTAATGTTTTGAAATCAAAGTCTCCCTTCCAGTAATTTTAAGTGCTGTCTACTCTTTATGTCCGTTATCTGTTTTTCTCTGTAATGAACAGGAAATTGTGTAGAATTATTTGAAAGATTTTCTTTTGCCATTGATACAACTCTTATTAGCAGTGCATGCCCTGAATAGGATGTGTCGTAATTTATTCAAATTGCTGGTTGTTGACAAAACCGAATTGGGTGCAGAAAACTAAAACAGTTGGCAATTATAAAAAGTTGGACGTTATGGCTTGAAAACCAAACTTGAATGTTTTCTGTTAATATCATTCCCAGGATAAATGTTTTAAAGTAAAAGTAGTTTTTGATTGCTATCAACATGGCTTCCACTAGTAAGGGCAGTTGCGCGTCTATATCATAAATTGAAATGACTCAGTTTGAGTTAATTTGTCAAATGAAAGGGAGGAAAGGGTATGCTAAACGAAATCATAGTAGAAGTATTATGAAAACAAAGATGGTTTCTCAGTTTTATGAGACACAAAATAAATTTAAAAAAATAACACACATTTTAAATCAACTTGATGGTGAAGAATTCTGAAGATAGACAGGTAAAAAAATTCGACTCTTTCCATCTTTAGTTAGAATTTCTTTGAAAAAGGCAGCTTCTTACACTAGTGATACATTCAACAAAAGTTTTTAAAAAATGCCAGCCCATCACCTATATATATATATTTTTTTAAATTCGAATTTTCTATGATTATTTTTATTCAGTTTTTAGAATTTCATATCAATAATCTGATAAAATATTTCACTTAGTGCTTATGCAATAAAGTAAAAAAGAATTTTTTTAAAATTTGAAAAAATTTAAATAATTTATTACCTAATCTTATTACAGAATCAATGGAATCCAAACAAAAATATGATCTTCCTTACGTAATTTCATTTTAGCTCATTAAATTATTAAATTTTGGAATATTTTGTTTCCTTACTTTTAAACTTATATTTCAAAGTATTTTTCAAATCTTTTACAACATCGGTTAAGAAACCCTGCATAATAAGTTATTCTAAACGGCCCGATTTTTATCCTCTTAATTTTATAAAGTTCAAATAAATAAGAAATATTTAGTAGGTTTCATCAATAAATAGAATTTAATCATCAGTGTCTTTATATTTGACTAATCATAATCTTAATTTAAATTTTCCTTAAGCGTTGAAAATATAATTATCATATTCAGTTTTTTTAATTGTTTGATTTTCAGTAACATGCAGATCGATGATTAAAAATATTCTTATAATGTTAAGGCTCCGGATATTTCATTAGAATCCGGCTAGACTCCCATGCTTAGCGAAACATTAAATCGATCGAATGGGCTAAATGCTTTTGTATCCTTCGTTAAATGTCAGGAGTATAATTGAATGTTTCATTGCAATGCTTTGTAAAAATATCTAAAAAACGCAACGTTAACATGCAATTATAACAATTTAATCGAGCAAGTCTTAAAAATTCTAAATATAAAATGTATTTCATTGGGCTGCAAGTATAAGTAATAATAATACATTCTATGAACAGGTTTTTTTTTTTTTTTTTTTCATTAAATACTTCTTTCAAAGTTTTCATTATTTGAATACAACTTTTAAAAATTTTATCAGCAAATAACGCTGCAGTTAAAATTGATAGATTAATTATTTGGCAATTTTTATTAGTTTTACTGAGTAAATTTGCTTAAAAATGGTTATTTGTAAATAGAGTTATAATCATTGTTCAATTTTTTAATTAATAATTATTATTTTCAAACAGTAATTCAAGAATTTTATCATCATAAATGTTCTTATATATATATATATATATATATATATCTTAATATTTAATAATGTAATAAAAAATTTAATTTCTTCTTAATCATTTTTGTGTGAGAAACATAGTTTCATTCATTAATATTTTCCTTAGTAAAAAAAAACATTACATTTTGTTATTTTGTTGGCTATTGATAAAACTACGTGTAGAATTTTTGGCGATACATTGAAACCGAAACTAATTCTACGCGACACGCAGATTATCAAAGCATCTTTTATCATGATTTTAACTGTGACCACGTATTTTGATCATATGGCATAGGAAATAATTTTTTACAAAAATACGAAATTGTTGCAATATAAGGCCTTAGGAAATGTGCCGATTTTTAAAATTTTCTGTGATGAAGTAATTTATCTAATCTGATGTATCACTTCTCGAATGATGATGGCAGAAGCTGGTTCCTCTCAATTGTCAGGGGCGTCACGGAGTATTTATTATTCGTTGACGGACGAAGTGCCTGGTTTGACAGACGACGAACGGAACAAACTTGAAGACGTTATGAAAAAAGCTTTGGTAATAATTTATCTATAACAATCATGGCATCGTTTTTGAACTTCAGTAACAAAATTTTAAAATACGAACAAGTTAAATTTTTTTCTCATCGTTTTATACGTTAAAACAACTTCGATCACATGTACTGTTCCAAATCACAATCTAGTGTAATACTAAGGACATGTTGCTTTAGATCTCTATTTTAAATTAAAATGCATATATTACTCTTTCAGGAATTTGAAGCTGAAGAGGCTAATAAAATGAGGTTAGATTTTTTTTTTTGTAAATGTTGTTATATTCAATTAAAAGGATTAAGATGTATATTTTTATGTTATTAAGATGTATATTTTTATATGTATAATTATTATGGGAACATGAATTTTCATATTTTTTGAATTGCATCTGCTTAAATTAGAATTTAATTTCAATATATTATGAGTAGCAAGGCATTAAATATAATGTATTTTTACAGATTACCTCTAGAAGGTCAGCTGTACAAATACACAAATGTGATGAAGGGATGGCAGTATCGTTGGTTTATAATTACTCCTGATAGTGGAATGCTTGAATATTATATGGTGAGTTGTATTCTTATTTTTTAAAATAAATTATTGAATATTCTAGTCAATAAAAGAAAAATATATGTAGTTTTTATGACTTAATTTTATATAATAATTCTGCATTGAATAATGCAAAAACAATTTTAGTTTTATTATTCTTTATTTTATGTATATCTGTTTATGTTATGTATGTACCTTTGCACCATAATCAGTATTGTATAAATTTATTATGTATAATTTTTGAGGTATTGGGTGAAATTTATTTGTGTATAAATTTTTATAATTATGAAGCTTTTTCATCCTGAATCTTCTCTGTGCGAGTTTTATGATTTCCTTATTCTTCTTTTATGTTTCAAAATTTTCTAGTATTGTTATATGATTAATTCCTTGATTTATATAATATGTTTTAAATAATATTTTTTCATTCAAATTTCCCAAAATTATGCACTTTGAATGCATGGTTCAAGACGTGTTTTTTTATTTTATTTATTTATTTATTTTTTTTTTTGTTCATTTAAAATTTAGTTTTTATGAAACATTAATTTTTGTAAGTTTTAAATTTATTTTATGGCTGATCCATTACTATACTGTTTACTGTGACTTTATACTAAGACTGTTGCTGTTATGTTTGATGAGTGATTTAAATCCTCTCTCTCTTTATATATGTAATTGTGTGTGTTACTAATATTTTGAATGAAGGTATTAGGATGAAAATGACAAACAATTGTGTAAGAAAAATACATTCTGTTAAAATTGTAAAGAAAAATATTTCTCAATTAATGATCATTTTATGGTCAATGATTATATATAACAAATCAAGATAATTAATTAAATTTTTATCAACTTGAGACACTTCATAATTTTACATGAAGCTGTTTACATGAGAATATGTTACTACATTTGTTATTATTTTCTCTTAAAAGAATTTTGAAGTTGATATGATATTATATGAACTTTATTTCAATCTTTGTATAGATTTTTAGTTTATTTTTCTGTGAAATTTGTAATGCAATATGTGTATGTATGTGTTTAATTTTTTTTTTTTTTTTTTACCTATGGCTATAAAATACAGAATTATGTGAAAAATGTATTTGAATCTATCTCTGTAAAATATAGAACTACATGTAGAATAAAAAAAAAAATTTCATCTCTTTCTGAAAAATGCAAAACTATATGTAAAAATGTATCAGTTGTATGTTTGAAACATTAATTAAAACAGTCAAGGCTGTTTTTACTTAATATTAGGGAATAGGTCCCAAACTTGAAACATTTTTTTTTTCAAGTAAAAAAATATTCTAATGTTACAATGAATTGGTACGACTGCAATAACTTTATCCATTGAAAATTCTGTGTCACTAATATTTAAAATGCTGAAAAAAAAATGCATTTTTTTTCTCAACCATGTATAAAATTAATCTTAATTGTTTAGTTTTAAACTATAGAGGATGAAACATGGAAAAAAAATTTCCTAAAAAATGAAAATTGTTGTAAATTTGGTGATTTTGTGTAGAAAAATGAATCCAGATTATGATATTAATCCAGTATTTTTAGAAAATATGTTTCAAGCTAAGGTTCTATTCTTTTAGCACTGGTCTAAGACAAATGTTCGGCACACCATAGCATAATTTGATTCTTGTTCCATAAAACACAAGTCACTCACTTGGGCAAAGACAGCCTCTGAAGATATATTTCACATACACTCTTGAGCAAAAATGTTACACTTCATTTTTTGTATGATTCATATTTGTATTGCTATATTAATATCAAATTTTAGAGTAGAATTTATTCTAGCATTATGAGGTGAAAAAAAAAGTATAACTCAGTATGATTAGATGAAATGTTAGTTAGTAGATATACAACATTGAAAGATTTGTAGCATAATTTACAGTAATTAATACAATGATAAATTTACTGACATATCCATTAACTAATAAAGATCAAGCTTCATATACTTTGTTGTTTTACACTGTGCAGTTATTCTTTTTTTTATTACAACATTACAATAACATATACAAATGAAAAATATTACTGTTAAAAATGGGGGGGATAGCATTATTTAGTGTAATATAAGCATTTATATGCGAAAAGAATTTATATTTGAAAATTTTTGTAGAGTTTTAAAAGAATTTGTATTTTAATGTTTAGCACCTTCTAAAGTTAACCATCTCTGTAAGATCTATTTTTCGTACTTCCAGCATATCCCTATATTAACTTACTTATTAAGATAGCTGTAAACATTAATGTTGTAAGTCACAATACAGTTGGTTGCATGTCACAGTACACAGCTTAAGCTGCGTATTAATTCTCTATACTGTGTGTGACCTCTAGTATTAATTTGATTTCTATTACTTAAATGCTGTCTTTTTTTGTATCAAAGGTTAAGGATATGGACGTTTTTTTTCCTTTGTAATATTGCTTTATTCTGTTATATATGTTTTTTTCTCATATTTTGTGATGTTAGATTAAATATATTATTTATCATAATTTGGAATATAAAGGACTTGTTTGCATTATGGTCATATCCTGCAATTACTAAGAACATAAATGGTTAGAGTAAATGAAAATGAAATATTTGAAAATTATCTTAATCTGTGTGAAAAAATAAAAATTAAAATTAGAGACTGATTGGAATGTGCAATAATATAATTAAAGCCATTTGTTTTTTTAAAAGTTCAATGTGTGTTCAATAGAATAAATTGTTGATGTAAGAGGTTATGATTAACATGTATTAGTGTCAAGAGGGTTTTTCCAGTTATCTGTTGAAAGAGAAAACTAATCAAAATTGATTTTTTTACAGAAGCATTCGAGCCATAAGAAAATAGTGCATTTTAAGTATATCGTATTCAGATTTTGTTGAATTTTTATTCATTATGACTTTTCATGTTTTATGAAATTTTACAAAATAATGAGGGGTTCATATGAATCAATAATATTAGCCTTAGCTTTTATTATTCTAACCAATTTATTCTAGTTCCTTTGATGGTCAACTTATAGAATTACATATTATAAAATATATATTCCAAAGTCATTTTTTTTTAAAAAAAATTGGATAATATCTATTATGATTAGTTATTGTTAAGAATTTTTAAAAATTGTATGACAATTTTTTTAACTCTTAAAATTTTATATTTTCATTCTTTCTATGGATACTTGAAACTTTATATATAAAAATAAATAAATGTTTCTAAAATTATTTTTCTGATAAATTACATTTTGAAGATGCAATATGTAATATTAAACTAATTATTTGTGGTAAGATAGTGGCATTTTTTTTTTTTTTTTACTATGTTTTCATTGAACTAGTTAATCTTATATTCATGGAAAGTTATTTAAATGTGATACTGACCTTGTTTTGATAACTTTTTTTAGTTTTGAAAATTGGTACTTGTATAAAATAGAATTTAATGCTTTTGAAATATATATGACTGTACAATGATTGTGATTTCTTTTGTAAGAAATAAATTTTTGCTGCTTCTTTTATGTGAATAATTTGCAATAAGCAAATAATTCATGTTAGACATTGAATATAAATTTTCTTCTACATTTTTTGTTTTATGTTATGCATTTATATTATTTTTCTCATATTTTTATCATTATTATATTTCATGATTATCTAATGTAAATATTTTTTAACTCTTTTTAAGCCTAATACTTTGGAAATACTCTGTAAAGTTAATTGTGAATCAACTGTATTTCTAGAAAAAATTGCTGAAAGCATTCTACAATGAGAAATAGAAGACAAATTTATAAAAGGAAAATAAAATTTAATTCAATGCATTAAAAAAAGGATTTAATAATTTTTTGGGGGGATTTTAAATACACAATGTAAACTAATTTTATAAATTTTGATTTGTGATATTTCATTTTAATTATTTGTTTTCCTAGTTAGACGAAAGAAAGAAAAGTAGACCAAGAGGTGCTCTATATCTTGCTGTAAGTTTTTTCTTCTCATTTGTGTCAAAAAACACACACACATTTTTTTTATTGTGTTCTATGGTGATATTATAGTAGGGATTTAAGTTTTATATAAAAACTATTTTGTTCTTTTGTATTGACTGGAATATAATTGAAGTACAATTGCATACAATCAAACATACTCAAACACTTTTAAACATTCATTTTTTTTTTTACTTCTATTGGTATAACAACACGACTAATTTAATTATTTTCAAAAATGTTTATTTTTTCGTCACAATTTTTGTATTAATCCACTACAGAATTAAAATTTTGAAAACATAAAATTTTTCTGTTGTGTTTGATATATCTAATGGGAAAACAGTAATTTTAATTATACATTTTAATAAATATGCAATTACTCGAAATTCTTAACAATTTTAATGTTATAAACATTAAATATGTTAACTATTCAGATGTATTCTGCATAAAGTTGTATTTTATCTCACTTTGTTCTCTTATTACTAATTATAGATTTTTTCTTATTAATATATGAATATATTTTTTAGACAAGCAATGAAAAAAAAAAGAATATTTAGCTTATATTATTTTTAAAAAATAATTTTCATTGTAAGTGATTCATGATATTTTAAGCTATCTTAGCTTGGATCTTTTCAATATTTAAAAATTCATAATTTTGTTCAATTTGTTATAAAAGTCTTACCTCAGTTACATTATGGAAGAATTTAATTATACACAAATATTATATACAAGTGGTACGGGATATATCTTTAGATAGATGCCTTAAAATTTAGCAATGATGTAACTAAATTTTATTAGTCATTTTACATTAATTGGTAAAGCAGATTCTATTGTAACAAATATAATTTAGTAAGCCAGTTTTTGTGTATTTGCTTAAGCTATTAGAAGAAAATTATAATGAGTGCTTAATAATTCCTATTAGGTTTTTTAAAAGTATGTTCTGCTCTATAGAATACAAAATCTCATAAAAATGCCTTTTTTTTTTTTTTTTTTTTTTTTTTTTTTGAAAATTTGCAATTTGATACAAGTTTTTAAAAAAGGGTTTTCTTAAGTCATGTGATTTTCATCATGTATGAAAATAGAAATACAATCCAAACATTTGTTGTGAATATCCATGGGGATGGAAAGAAATTTGTTTTGTTGGTGAATATATTCATGTAAGAAATTTCTAGTATGAAAATGGCCCTTTTTTATTTTATCAATTGCAATAACTGTTGGTGTAATTAACAATTTGAAATAATAAGATATTCTAAAAAAAATATTTTGTATGTCATTTCAATCTTGTCATTTTCAATGGTATTAGTGATTTTGAAAGACCACTTGATATAAACATTTATATTAATGAACTATCTTAATTGGCTGTTGGTTATGTAAATATTATCTCATAAAAAGCTTGCTATTAAATGTAAATTTATCTAATTAATTAAGAGGGGGGATTTTTAGTGGCAAAAATAAATTTTGAAAGATTTTTTTTCGAAGTTGTAATTACTGTAGATTTTATAGTATTTTTTAAAATTTTATTTTATTAAATAATGTTGAAATAATCATGTGCTTAAATGTTTTGAATTGCTCATTTAAGGGTGCTGTTGTATCTCCTAGTGAAGATGATAATCAGTCATTTTCAGTCAATAGTGTGTGTGGTGAAGTTTATAAATTAAAAGGTATGTTTGCATAATTTCAGTGTAATGTATTTGTTTTCTAATTAAGTACTATTGCAATTGCAAGCATCATTATCAAAGTTTTTTTAACTTTGAGACTGCTATTTCTATTTGTCTAATAAGCTAATTATGCATAATAAACATGTAATGAAAAGATTTGAATTTGATATTTTCATTGATTTGTATCAATGTTGAAAATCAAAATAATTTTTCTTTTTTTAGGATACAAATTTTGTTTGTATTTTAAAATAGAAATGGATACTAACTTTTGTTTGAAAAAGAGAGATTGAAATAAATGTTACTTATAAAATAAGGGTAGTAGTTTTATGAAAAAAAATTCAAAAGAACAAAAATGATTCTATTCTTGTGCTCTTTTGAGTTTTATAAAGTTGGGGACCAAAAGAAAAACTGAAAATCATTATAATCATATATTTTCATTATTATCTAACCTGATTCTGAAGTTTAAAAAGTATTTCATACCTTCTAAAAATTTTTTTTTAAAAAAAGTATGCATAATTTTGTTCTGTTTTGAAATTTTAGCTTAGGAACCTAATGTAAAGTATTGAATTATAAAAAAATATATATTATCCATGGAGTTTGTTCAGAATCTGAGAAAAAGATGCAATGAAAATAAGTGATAGAAAAATAGGTGATTAAAATAAAATATTTTCATCTTACAGATTGCTTTTTTCACAAATTTATTTAATTGAAACTGAAGTTGGAAAAAATGTTACAAACAGTTTTTTACTTATAACGTTTGAAAAAATATTTTTAGCTAACTTTTAGTAAGTTTTTAAATTCATCAATAAAAATTTAAGATTAACCAAGGCTCTCCATTTTAATTATAAAGACAACTGAAACAAGATGTTAATAAAAATCTACCTAGAATATTTATAATTGCAAATAATTTTTTTAAAAAAATGTTTGTACCATTTTTATTACCTTTTAAAATTTTAATTGATATTATTTTTAAATTAATTTTTCTTTTAAGCTAATGATGCAAAGGAGAGGCAAATTTGGGTTGACAAAATCAGATCTGTGATTGAAAGACATCGTTGCAACTCGCCTGAGGTAAGAAAGATTTTATTAAAATGTGTTATGAAAAGTTATATGATGATTGTGATTTAAGAGGAATTATGATAAAATGTAATTTTGTTGGTTACAATACAATATTTCTGCATAAAAATTAAATGGAAGTATGATTGGATGTGTTTCAAAAAATAAAGTAAAATTTGTAAAAGTTGGTTTATAAATTTTTTCTCTTAAAATTACATGATGTGTTTACTCTTAGCATGTATGTGAGACTTAATTTATGATTATTAAAAAAAGTTGCTGTAAAATATAACTATTAATTTAATTAATTTCTATATTATTTGATACAGAAGTTTTATTTTCTAAACTATTTCTTTAGTAATCATCTAATATTTTATTAACTAACATTTTAATTTATTATTTAACTAACATTTTTTAAGAACATGTGTTTCATTTTAAATCATGTGGATGTATTTAATATATTAATTTTAAACTGTATTAAAAGAATTTTAGATTTAAATAAGAGTCATATAGAATCAAAATAATTTAGAATATACAATAGCCAAGTCAATTTAGTTTTTAAGTTTTTGAAAAAAGAGTTTTGAGGTTAGATCGATATTAAAAAGAAATGTTTTGAGGTTATGATTTTAAAAAATATGTTGATGTTGCAATAACAT
Source organism: Nephila pilipes (assembly GCA_019974015.1). NCBI lineage: Eukaryota > Metazoa > Arthropoda > Arachnida > Araneae > Nephilidae > Nephila > Nephila pilipes. Next base: position 906,123 of record BMAW01015411.1, on the reverse strand, counting down.
AAAACTGACTCATTAGAATGGTGTACAAAATAGATAAATTTTTATTTAATGGGAAAGTTTAAATTGAATTTTTAATCTGTAGTTTTAAGAGTGAAATTATGTATTACAAGTTTTCCTTTGTGATAAATTTCTTTGATCATTATTTTCTTTTAAAATTTAAAAAACAACTTTTAAAATGAAATTTTAAAAAAACAGGATCTTTAAACATTGGAGCATCAATTTTGTTCATTAATAAAACAATGTGCTTTTTATTTGTTAATAAGTTTTTTAAAATAATTATATTAATTCTTTCTTGATTTAGATAAATTAAAAAATAAACTTTTGTGAAAAATCCTCTCTTACATTCAGATTTGCAACCCAAATTCTTTTTATAGTATGTTTATTTCATTTATTCTATGCATAAGTTAATTATGTAATTGCAAAGGAGGGGGAAATGTTTATTTAATGTATTGTTTACTTTTACTTAGTTAAAACAATAGAACAGAATATCAATACTGAAATTGTAAAATGTCATAAGTTTTAATTTGAGATTTAAATTTATTTTTTACTTCATTGATTTATGAAAAAAAAAATGAATGAAATCAGGTATACAAATTTCTAGAAAATAAATTATGGTGTCTGAGTATATATTTAAATTTTTTGAGCATTTTGTTGGAGCAATTTGTTTTGAGATCTCTCTTTAGTGTGTGTATGAATGAGTAAACTACTATAAATCTGTTCTAATCAATATTATGAAATAATACTGACTTGCATTTGTTTTGCTCAAGCTAAATTACTGTAAGAGGTTATGCTTTTTTTTTTAACCACATTTTTGCCTCCTAACTTATTTTGAAACTTAAATTAGATTTTAAAAATTGGTTCCTAAAATATGTATCTTCTTTATTTATGGAAAATGATTTGAATAAGTTGTATTCTTTTTCATCTGATACGTTTAGAATTATAATTGTTGCAAAAAGTTGATATTTATTACATAAAAACTTATTTAATTGAAAAAGATGCATTTCATTTATTTTTCACATCAAAAATATTTTAATATTCAATTTCCTTTAAAGTTTTTTTTTATCGGACTATGTCTAGTAAAATTTGTTGTGTTTTGCCTTTATTCTTTTCCGATATTAAACTTTAGAAAATTCAATTTTTGTCTTTAATTTTTAAATTTATTTGTGTTTAAGCTTCTGTATTAGTGCAAAGAAACAAATCCATTTTATTATGGAAAAAAAAATATAAATATTTCACTCTTAAAAGAGAATTTAAATGCTGAATAATTCTTGGTCACTATAATTTTTGTGGGACAAAATAGGGGAGAGGCTCAATTTTTATTTTAAACTTTGGTTTTATCTTTCTTAATAATATTTTTTTATTTTAATATAAGAGTTAACTTTTAAAATATTTTTTAAATGGTTCCTGTATTTTTAAGAAAATTTACATCTCAACATGTTATGTATCATATGTGTTTATTGAATAAATGTGTGAATCTAGATCTTTATTGAAGTAAGCAAAATTTGAATAAAAAATTTTCTAGGTAAATATTTATAAAATTACTTTTGTAATTATTTCAATTCAGACCAATTATATAGGATGGTTTTTTTTAAAATTGAATTAGCTAGAGGTAAAGTGTTATATATATATATATATATATATATATATATATATATATATATATATATATTATAATGCTCTTTAAATATATTATATTTAAACATGATATTAATGTTCAATAAAAAAATAAATGAAATAAGTAAAAAAGTTTGAATAATATTTTTTTTCTATTGTTTAACTTTAATATTTGAAAACATTTTTGCATTGTAAAATTACTAAATCAATTAATTAATCTGTTATCCTATTGTTAAATTTTAATTGACTTTCTTTATTGCATCATTTATCTTTCTTGTGTGTGCTTATTATTGTCTTTTTTGTGTTGGTATGATAAACTGCATTTAAAAGAATCATTTTATTCTACATATATAAAAAAGTTGTGAAACTTTGAAAATAGTTTTAGATATTTTGAGCCATTATCTAAATCGTAATTAAAGTTCTGTAGCAATAAAAATTTACTTAACGGTCTGGATTTTTAAATCACTAAAAATTAATTGTATTTTTCAAATTAAAATACTTGTATTCAATATGTACATTTAAATATTTTTGTGACTTATATGTACTACATATATATATATATATATATATATATATATATACACACACTACATTATTACATCTCATTGCAATTGAGATTGTAGAATTAAAAAAAAAAAGGACAAAATACAATCATTCTTGCATTTAGTTGTTATAAATACCTTATATGTGTGTGTATAAATATACACATTATTAAAAGTACAAGTTGATTATTAAAAGTATAGGTATTGAAATATTTCACTTAAATAGTTGCAATTAATTGTATGTGTAACAGCACTTCTGTAAGCTGATCTTTCAAAAAGAACAAACTTATAAATGTATGTAAGTGTTAATTTATAAAATTATGTCTATTGTTTGCGCTAGATTTTCTTTTGTAGCTGAACAGAATACACAAAATTATTTATTACCAAAAACACTGTAAAATTGTGTTTTATTACAGTGGTTTTTAAATTCAGATTCAGTGTAGTGCATGTATTTCTAGAAGTACATGAACTATTTCTAGATGGTACATAAGCAGGCATGACAAAAATCATTTTTGAGGAATAGTATCCAAAGAGTACTTGCAATGCAAAGATTTTCCCCAAAACACATCTAAAATACTTGCATGAAAGTTTGGAGAACAAGTAGGATAAATTCAGGGATGCCTTTATTTACATTGAAATTATAGCTGCAGCAGCATCTTGCTCTCTAATGACAATAAAACCTAACATCCTTCTATGAACTTAGTAGCAATTAATATCAGAAAAACATGTGTTAGAATAGTTATATTTGTAATTATAAAAAAACTGTTGTATATTTTTTCATAAGTGAATGATTTTTATTATTGTAAAGAAACCACAATATGGTAATGTAAAAAAATGTAGCCTTATAAATTTGCTTTGCTTCGAAATAAGAGAATGGAAGCAGAATCATGAAGATGTTTCATACTAACAATATAGTGGAAAATTAGAGGGGCAGAGAGAGAGACATGAAGGCTTTAGTTGAAATGGCTCCTTCAGGAATTCAATTTGAGATTTCCCACTTATAAAAGGTAGTTCAATCTATAAAAATCCATTTATTGAATAGTCTTGTTGGATTAAAAATGTTTTAGCTTCATTTACATGACAAAGCAAAAGAGATGTAAAAAAATCTATCACCATTTAGCAGTGTTTTATTTTTGAAGTTTACTAGAAATTTTAGTCCTGACTTTGAAATATGCCAGGAATGTAGTTATTCTTTAGGGTACATTGAAGGGAAACTTTGAAATTCACTGATCTATATCATATAAATCAAGATGGGGGGGGAGGTCAACTATACTCTTTCTTTTATTACAAAGAAAAGTGGAAGAAGTCCTCTTGACTCTGAATATACCACACAACTAGTTTTAAAAAGTAAGAAAGCGTACTGTTTATTAGATAAATGACACTTTTTAGTCCAATTGGAATCTTTAATGTGGATTTGAATTCTTGTAAGGGATTTAATTTCCATTGTTATATAGGGTTTATAACAACTGTAGGGTGTGCCTACATTGAAAATTCTTGCACACATTTACCAAAAAAAAAAAATCTTCAACTTGTAATAAACATTTTCTTATCATTCTTTTTATATTAAGTATAATTAATACTGTGTGAGTAAAGAACTTAAAATCTTTTTAAAAAATCATGCAATAAGATAAGCACTAAACCTGTATTCTCTTATTGTAGAGAATGCTTGATTGATCAATTTGCTGAATTTAATGATAAATATTATATGCTATAGTTAAGGTTATAATATTAAACCTACCAAAATAGTCAACATAGGAAGAATGATTTTCATTTAATATAATGTGATACTCATTTGGACTAAAAATATCCCTAAACTTGAGGTAGTTATTAACTTAACAAATATAAAGAAATTTTCCCCCCTTCATATTCCTCTAAAATCATGCCCGGTTAACATTAGTAACAAATTTTCTAGGTATAATATAATAAATTTATTTTTTTATGGTTATTCATTCATCAGAAAAAGTGCTCCCATTTGATAGTGAAGTGGGCGATTAAAAAATATTATAAGATAATAATTTTATAGAAATGAGATTATTTATATGTTATTCTTGATGTAAGAAATTAATAATGAATTAAAAATTCGTTTTGTCATCTAAATATATGGGTTTAAGTGACGAATCTGCATTACATATCTTTTTTATGTATTTGAGTTTTTGAAAGAGAGAACAAAAGTATTATATCTAAAAACTTATTTATATAACACATGGATCAATAAGATCCGAGACTAACCCAGAGATGGCGCTCGTAGTAAACCAGTAACCAGGTCTTTCTAGAGTACGAACCTTTGCTTGAAACGTGTCAAAATTTTAAGTCGATCGGACCAGAAACAGCTGAGTTATCGAGGTTGGAGTAAAGTCGTTTTGTAGTTTGTTTAAAAAATGGAAAAAACCGAGTTTCGTGTTCTGATAAAACATTGTTTTTTAATGGGTAAAAACACCGTGCAAGCGAAACAATGGATTGAAAAATGTTACCCGGACTCTTGTCCATCAAAAGCAACGATTTGTCGGTGGTTTGCCGAGTTTAAACGTGGTCGTACCGACACAAATGACGCAGAACGCTCGGGTAGACCTGTGGAAGCCGTTACACCGGAAAATGTGAGTGAAGTGACAAAAATTCTAATGAAAGATCGTAAAGTGAAGCTCCGTGAGATTGCTGAGATGACACAGATATCATATGGAAGTGTATTTACTATCCTTCATGAAAAATCGAGCATGAAAAAGGTTTTTTCCAAGTGGGTGCCGCGATTGCTTTCGATGGAACAAAAACAGCAACGAGTCGATGATTCTGAAAGCTGTTTATCGCTATTTACTCGCAACAAAAAAGATTTCTTGCGTCGTTACGTGACCATGGACGAAACATGGATACATCACTACACTCCAGAGTCGAAGCGGCAGTCATCTGAGTGGCGCACAGCTGGCGAAAGCCGTCCGAAAACACAGCAGTCGGCTGGCAAAGTCATGGCGTCAGTTTTTTGGGATACGCATGGCGTGATTTTCATTGACTACCTCGAAAAAGGTAAATCGATCAACAGTGATTATTATATTGACTTGCTGGTGCGTTTGAAGGAGGAAATCGCAAAGAAACGACCGCGCAGTCTCGGGACTTATTGATCCATGTGTTAGATGAAAAAAAAATATTTATATGATCATCTGGAATAATATAAAGCCATGCTATGTATATATTTGAAATGCACATTTTATGCTACATTTCTGTGGAACCATGTTTGCCACATCTAGATATAAATCATTTTAAAGATATTAAAAAAGAATCTGTACATTCATGTTTATATCTTATTTTGAAATGTCAGATGTATCTTATTTCAAAACATAGCACATGAATATATTCTCGAGAACAGAGTCAAAGGATATACATGAATTTGGGCTAATTGTCAAGTTCAATTGTAGTTATTTGACAATGAAGGCATAAACAATTTCTGCCTTACCAATTTTAAAACATTAAAAACATGTGACTACTGTATGCATCGAGAATATTCCAACATTGTGAAATGATATCAAATTTATGTTTGGAATCTAAATATTCTTACTGGTTTCTGTGTTTTTTTAAAAAAGGCTCTTGAGCTAAACGTCTCAAAATAACAATAACAAGCCTCCAAATTAAAGATTTTGTCTCAATGCATACTTAAATGTTTGAATAAACATGCATAATTAACTATATCATAAAAAAATTCTTTCTCATTAGAAAAATACCAAATTAATATTGAAGTACTTCAACAAAATTTTTATCGAAAGTTTTAAAAAACATTTTGATGGCAAATGAGATAAAAAAAATCTTTTGCATGTTTCAAAATGGAAGAAATATCAAATCACACATTAAGTATTTTATTGAAATGTTCCAATACCTAATTAATAATTTGTTTTATTACTCACCAACAATTGTAATTTGATATTATCTATATAAGTGTTTCGAAAATAGTTGCAAGTTAAAAAATTGAACAGTATTTGTAATTTTTTAATTGAAGCTATTAAGATATGCAAATTGTTAGTTTTAATTTTAATCCGTGATTATTTGTATGTATTATATGAAACTTAGAACATTTCTAGAATACAATTATTAAATTATATTTACTGTAGCTTTAAAAAAAAACAGCATTACTTTTATTAGCAACATTTTATATTACTTGTATTGTCAAAGTAGGTATGAGGCTTTCATATTATGTTATATCTAGTTATTAGAATTTTATAAATGAGGTTGGTTTATTGATTCAGAAATTGGAAGTGTTGGGTAAATGGAATATCCTTTTAAATTTGAGTAATAAGAATTTTAAGTTTTTTTTGTATCTGATATGAGTATCATTGGGAAGAAACAATTTTTTTTTAATCTAAAAAAAATAATAAAAATTTTGGTTCTGATATTTATTTTGAACTGAAAAATAAAAATGCTGTTTTGTTATTCTTGAGATATCTGTAAAATGCTAAAAACTAAATTCCCTTTTATTTTGAAATTCCTCTGTAACTCTAATAATACCCCCCCCCCCCCCCCCTTTCCTCTGCTTTTCTTTGAAAATTTTCTATAATTCCCCTCCTTAGTTTCAAAAAGTAGAGAAACGTGACTTCATATTGGGGCGCATAACCCTCTCGGTTTTTAATCCCCAGTTTTAGATAATAAACTGGAGGTGAGACTGAACTTTGGTTTCAAGTTTGCCCAGAAGTTAAATTTAAAAATTGAAAATAAAGTGAATTGCCAGAGTAAAGTTAAATGAGCAATGCTTAATTATTAATTTTATAATTAAAGTTAAAAGTTTTTATTCTTAGTATTAAATATGAATCATTAATAGAAATTTTAAAAATTATTTTTAAAATTTAGAAAAGTATAAATTAATAGAATCTGAGTAGTCTATTTAAATGCAGGATGGAGAAGTAGGGTTAAGTCTGAGTGCCGTTGACGAGAATGGTTCGTGAAGTTGGTTCAAATTTATCTTGAATTTTAAAGGTTTTAAATTTTTTAATATTCATAATTTTAAAATTAAATGCTATTGTAATTTAATACTGTAATGTGAGGTTAATACTAGTGGCGTTGGTAGAAGTATCCTGACTTATTCCTCTTGAATGGTTAAGAAGTATATGCTGATGGTACATGGATGAGGAGAGGGAGCGTTCCTATTGGTTGCTGTTGATGGGTGTTAATTTGGAGTAGATTTTTGCAGGAAATAAAGTTGAAATATGATAAATGAAGGTTAATCTAGTAGAATTTCACGTAGTCTGTTTAGGAGTTGATTGGAGTATATTTTTCTATTGCTTGAATGGTTCTGTTGGTAGAGATATCTATTTTGTTGTAGAAGTTTTTCGCCAATTTTTTGATGAAGTGCTTGAGGGTTGGGAATTTTAATGAGTTTCTGATATCAGCAGTGCGCATGTACCAGTGTGCTTTTACTATTGTTCGTAGGATGCTTGATTGTGAGCTTTCGAGGATATATAGAGTAGTAGGTGCACAGTGGGCCCAGACAGGGGAGGCGTAAGTCAGGATAGGTCTAAGCATCAGTGCATAGATAAGCATCTTGTTGGTTCTATTTAATGTAGAGTCTCTCGCGAGAAGGGGAAAAAATTTACTGACTACTGCTTTATATTGCTGCTTAATTAGTATTACGTGTTGTTTGAAAGTGAGTTTCTTATCTAACGTAACACCGAGGTATTTTGTGTACCCGGACCAAGGGATTTTTTTATTATTTAAATATATATCTGGTTCGATGTTTCTATTATTTCTGTTAAAGAAGACGGCCTCTGTCTTGGAAACATTCAGGGCTATTTTCCAAGTTGAGTAGCATACTTCTAAGTCTTTGAGGTGGTTGTTTAGTGCTTGGCCTATGTTTTTCGGGAAGTAGTGTCGTGTTAGTATCGCAGTGTCGACTGCGTACATGCAGAGAGTTGTATCTGGGTGTTTTGGGATGTCGTTCACGAAATAATTGAAGAGGGTCGGCGATAAAATTCCTCCTTGCGGGACTCCTGCTGCGATATTTCTTGGAGATGAGTAGGTTTCGTTGATGATGACTGAAAAATTTCGGTTTTCTAAATATGATTTGATAATTTTGATAAGGTAGGGTGGGGTGTTAATTTTAATCAGTTTATAAAGTAGACCAGTATGCCAGACCCGGTCGAATGCTTTCTGGATATCAAGAAAAACAGCTCCTGTGAGTTGGTCTTTGTAGAATCCAGTTTAGACTAGTTCCACAACTCTGAGTAGTTGGTGTGATGTGGAGAGCTCAGGCACGAAGCCATGTTGTTCGTATACCAGGATGTCGTTTTCACTATTCAATTTGTTCAGTCTATTTATTTTTTCAGTCTGGATAATTTTTTCGGCGATTTTGCTTAGTACTGAAAGTAAGGATATTGGTCTGTAGTTTTCAGGCTTTGTTGGGTCTTTTCCAGGTTTTCGGATCGGGATGATTGTGGCTGTCTTCCAGGAATCCGGGAAGTGACCAAGATCTAGCATATTTTGGATGATATTTCTGAGTTGAAAGATGCATAGGTGCGGTAAATTTTTAATAATTTTGTTTGTTATACCATCCTTGCCTGGTGCTTTATTAATTTTTAATATTTTGATGTAATTTGCAATTTCTGAAGCTAGTGGAAGTGAGGGTGGGATTCAAAAAGTAGTTGATGTAGCGATTCCCCCCCCCCTCTCCGAACTTTTATGATAGCAGTTTCCTGGGATAAAATTTGTATGTCACTGGATTATATTTTTTTAAATTTAAAAATAGTTATCAATTCATTTATATAGTTTTAAAAAAGTAATAATCATGAAGTATATGTAATACAATATAAATAGATAGGTCATTATTATCACATCATGTAAACAGCTTGGATTGCCAGGAGTATTTTATATTTCTTGGATAATCGAGTTTGATTATATTCTCGATGTGACAGCGGTAGTCGAGTCGTCATGGCATCGAGCTTGTGAACGGCGTTCCTTCAGTCGAATCGCGTGTTGGATTCCTGATTCCATTAAAGAACTCACTTCAAGGACGTAATTTCTTTAGTTACTCTTTCAAACAGTTTAATTTTTCCGGCGACGTAACTCATTCCTTTTATTCCGCCATTAAATTTCAGAGCCTTGCTATAAGGACACACTTCAATAATAGTGCCGATGAGAACATACCGACTCAAACTATAATCATTAGATAGGTTGTTTACCGGAATGCAAGGCGATTATAATCGCGTGATTGCTGAACATAGAGTCGTTTTAGACGCTGATTTGCCGTTTCTCGTTGACGTCTTTCAGCCACTCTCAGCCTGTTGTGTTTATTCCTTTGAGAATAGTGCGGAAATCACGATCCTGAAGTATCGAAGGGATTTTTCCTCTTTGGTAATTTCCCTTGGATACTTCAATTGGTAAAGGGATGTTTACTATCTTTGGTAAACATGGGTGACTTGCCCTCGGGATAACCTAGGGATCCTTCTGTATTTTCTATCCTTGTCAATCAGGTTCCCCCCCCCTCTTTTTGCAATTTCTTTAATCTAAATCACAGACATGTTGGGCCTCGACTTTTACTCTCTCCTCTTAAAACCCGTCATGATGACATGATAAATCTCTCGAGATTCATTGTCCTTACGTTATGATATGTCCCTCTTATTGCTTCTAAGTGCGATATTATTCAAATGAAAAATTCCTATACGGGGTGCCAGCTGAGGTTTCGTTCTCGTCACTTGAGCGAGATTAACAATTATCTTGTTCATTAGCAATAGTCGTCATGCTTCTTGCAAGCGGAAAGTGATGAAAAATTATACACTTAAAAAAAAAAAAACTTTTTTTTTTTTTGGTGGGGAAGGTTAAGTTGCTGAGTTAGAGGGCATTTTTAGCCTTATATTTGCTTTAATACAAAATGGTTCTTATTCTAATTTCAATCACCCTCTCCCTATTTTTTGTCCGATTTAACAATAAAATAAAAAAAATCACCATCTTCCAAAATTTTATGCATAATAGATTCTCATAAACTGCGATTCTGTCTGTGAATGTGGTAAAGCGAAAAAAACGGATTTTTTTAAAGTTTAATTTTAGCCATACATACATACCATTGATCTCTATATGAATTGTGTTATTCGTACAGAAATTAAAAAAAAAATATGTTATTACAAAATTTCCTGGGTGTTTGGGAGTGAAGATCAAGGGAGGATAACGGCAAATGACGCTTTATTCATAAATCATTCATTCATTAAAACACTTGACATTTATTCATTAAAACACTGGACTTGCACAGATTAGTGACAAAGATACAGGAACAAAACAGCACTTTCAAAGTCAGTAACGGTTATATCAACTATGTTTAGCTCATCAGTTTACTAGTTCTCACTATAGACGATCTCTGCAGTGGTACTCTGCACTTCCAAAGAAGGCTTCCACAATTCCCGGCAGATACACGCTGCTTCATTTCAAGTACCGACAATCGATTTCGCGATTGATTTCCTCAACAGCGGACTCCAGACAGAGTGATTCACTACCTTTCAAACTCTCAAAGATTGAGGCTTTCGGTGTATTTATACCTATTCCGGTCAGGCGTGACGTCACGCGGAAAATTCACGAAAAGTCCGTAATTTCCTTCCCGATCGATATTTCGCATAGGTTCCAGCACATTCTTGTACTTTCCATTTGTCGCCAAATCCATCGCCAAGGTTAAGGGGTCATTGCTTAACCTTCCTTTGGGTGTCTGATGATATGTCCGTAAATGTTTCTTTTCCTTCGTAAGATAGCCGTTGCAAGAAAGTGCCATCTCATGTTCGTTGAGGAAAATCATGTATGATCGAAGTAAATATATTTTAATGGGATCGTTTTATCTCTCGCATATGTTAATTAATAAATAATTTTTAGTAAAAGCACTTTTTTTTGTCAGTAAATCGCAAAATCAGGCAAAAGGTCAAGTAAATATATATTTACCTGAAATAGTTTTGGATTTGTATGCTGTATTCAAGTCATGGCAGTTGAGAAGTAGAAATTTTATATCGAGAAATCAGTCGAATTTGTAATTGATAACTGAAAACGCTTTTCGAGGATAATTAGTGAGATTTTTGTATCAAAACAAAGTTAACAATTCTCTTATTGTTAAGTATCATTATAAGCATTTTTCGAAAATAGTTGTTGCAATATTTATATCCATATAGTGAACTGTGCTCATCGCAAAATATTTAAAAGATTTTTCGAAGATATTTTTTTGTTATTACGAAATGTTTTTCGAGTACTGCATTTGAAATGCAAGTTTTGTTTTAAGTTAAAGGGGTGCTACAGTTGAGTCTGTACAAAGTTATTTTTATGATAAAAAAGAATTAACTGATTATTATTTTGAAAGTTATTATTACTATCATAATTGTATGTTTTAATTTTTAAAATTTTTATCATAAACCTTAAATTTTTTATCAGAATCAAAGTAAGATTTTGATTCTGATAGTAAATTTAAGGATTTTTTTTTTTAAAATTCTTTTAAAACTGCATTTTAATATAGAAAATATTTTGTATTTGAAAAAGAAACTGAATTTGTTTAACTTGATCGGTAGAAATATGCTATGGGTTCGAGAATCCCTGATTCCCTTAAAAACCCGCCTTGTAGAGGAATTATATACGTTAAATCTACTCGAAATCCCAAATTCTTTCATCGACGTGGTGTGGAAGCTTGAAGAAGAAGGTGCCTCTTCAGATGTCGTCCTCGTCAATTGACCGAGGTTCAAAGTTGCAAGATCCGTCGCCAATAGCCCGCACTTTACTTCGAAGTGCGATGTTAATAAAGTAATCAATCAGTCGTATATATTTTCATTGACCTACCCTCATGGGTTGCAAAGGGGCATCTGCAACCTCAAGATTTTTTTTTTTTTAATTGAAATATTTCAGGATAATTCTATTATTTATATTGTTATAGATGTTTTATACTATAAAAAAGTCACCCCCCCCCCACCTGATGCTTACATTTTTTCATCCATAAAAGAAAGAATGATTCAATTTAAACCATTTCCTGAGAAAAGTATAGAAAAGTCTTTGCGGTCTCCGAAATGTTCCCCTGGGTCAGTGTTTAAAGACAAAGAGAGGAATGTACATCACTTTAAAAGATCATACCGTAGAATGACCTTATATCTGGCAATGTGAAAATAAGTCAAAAACACTGAAAGTAACATATTCTTTAGATTTATCATTATGTAATATTAGTATTTTGACTGCAATATATCATCTATATGGAAAAATACACTGCTGATTTAATAGACTATATTAACTGTTATAGAAGCATATATTTTCCCGAATATCTATAAACTTTACAAATTTTTAGTCGCCTTTCCCTGTTACAATATGTATTGTTGAAAGGTAGTTTTTAACTATGAAATATCTAAAAGAACTACTTAAGAAACTGTACATCTGAAATGCGGTTAAAGGGACTCTGTTATACATATATAAAAATGCATCGACAAGTGTGAAGTCTTAAATATTTTGAAAAAACAAAAACTGAGAATACATTCAACTTTGAAAAAATTATCTGTGTAGAATTTTTCATTTTATTATATTCGCGCCTTTTTAACCATTTTTTTTTTAAATTGTGACCGTTTTTTCAATCATTAAGTGATTTTTATCTGTTTTTCAATCATGTAGAATTCCACCGATTCTGATTAGTATGAATTTCCGTTCTTATCTTTATTATTTTTCTCAAATGGCCTTTATTCTTGTAACTTAATTAAAAATTATATCTATCTTTGAATAGTTTTAAATAGGAGAAATTATAGAGTGATGTAGCCTATTCTTCAGTTTTTACCAAATGGATTTTCTAAATTAAAGAAATTGCTTATTTCATGACATAGATGATATGCACCCCTTTCCCCATCAAAAAATTAATCTCCGGGTACATCACTGTATAGTTTTATTTTTATTTTCAATTTTTTTTTTAAAAAAAAAAATTCATTATTAACCTTTTTTTAAGTACTTTCCAAAAAAAGTATAATGTAAAAAATGGTTAGACGGTAATATAAACTAATTTTTTTTAATTGGAATCTAACATAGATTCCAATATTATTCGTATGAAATCGGAAACTATCATAGTGTTACGCGAAAAATTTTCCTCTAGGCTTGTGCGGGGAGTGAAAATCAAGTGCGACTCGGAGAATAACAACAAATTATACTTTATTCACAAGTCTTCAGGACAACACACAGATAGCACAGCTTGGACAATCACAGATACACACAAATACACAGCACTTGCACAGTATAATAACACTGAAACAGGAACAAGGCGCACTATACGGTCAATCACAATTATTTCAGCAACGTTCAGCTCACCAGATTATTACTCGTCACTGCGGTCAACCTCCGCAATAATATTCGGCACTTCCAGGACAGGATCCGACAATTTCCGGCAAATACACGCTGCTCCTTCGCAAATTCACCCTGCGCGCTCGAATTCAAGTGCTAACAGCTTTCAATCGATCTTGGCAACAGAGATTCCAAAGATAGATTCCGACAGTTCGACTAGATTCAGGCCGGACCTCCAGCAAATTCACTCGTCCACGATTGTTCGATCGGTCTACAAAGCAGACTCCGCAGACAAACTTCCGTACACAGACTGACTGATCTCGACTGTAGCTCTTGGCGTATTAAAACCTTTTCCGGCCAGGTGTGACGTCACATGGGAAAATTCATGAAAACTTCGCTACTTTCTTCCCGTTCGATTTTTCGCTTAGGTTCTAGTGCCTTCGAGAACTTTCCATTTGTCGCCTAGTTTCTCGCCAAGGTGAAGGGTGTCATTGCTTAAATTCTCTTGTTTTCTGGTGACATCTCTGCAAATCCATCTTTTCCTCTTTAAAAGAAGCGCTGCAGGGAAACGTCAACTCATGTTCGTAACAATACAATTACCATTAGAAGTAAAAATTTTCTCACAAGTAATTTTTACTTACTTCAATTAAAATTATGTCATAAGTACATTGATTTTTTTTTAAAAAAAATTAATTAAAAATTTTAAAAAAAATTCTTACAGTTTCTTTTTATATTTCAGTGGATTCCCCCCCCCCCGAAAGAAATCTACTCAAAATTTATCGGCAAATACACAACTTAGCAATTTTATACGTGTTCATTTTAATATTTTAAGAGAGATATGTGTTTTACAAGCTTTTATATAACTTGCTATGTATGTGGCCGCGGTTGCGTAATGTTCGTGATCATTCGCTCGCGACCGGCGTTTTTTTAGTCGAGCCATGGGTTTGAGCTTTGGTGCGATTAAAAATCCGCCACGTAACCGGGGCTGATGCACGTTAAATGTGTCGAGACTCAAAGATCCCCGGTTGATGTGGTGGGGAAGTTTGGAGAAGGAGGTACCATCCTTGTCACTCGACCAAGGTTCAAAATTACGAGAACCGTCCCAATGGCCTCTGTAAAAATCAAAATTTTTATTTGTGTAGCCTTATATACATCTTATGAAAAATTATTGGATTTATTTACTGTGCAAATTCCATTAAAAAAAACATTTAAATTAGATATTAATGCTTTTGCTTAATTGAATCTTCATTTGTTAATTTCACTCCGTCTCGAATTATACTTTATGGAATACTGGAATTCATTTCATGTAGTGGGAACAGTATAAATCATTTTATATGAGTATATTCCATCAACAGTGTTCAGAATTTGCATGAAGGAGATAAAAAAAAAAAACCCAATGTCAGTATTTTTTTTATTTTTTAATTGTATTGTCTGTATTCTTAATTTAAAATTCAAATTGTTTTTTTTTTTTTTTTTTTTACGGATAAGAATTGAGCATATTTGTTAACACTTGTTATTTTTCGTGACGTTGCACATAATAAACTATGCGAAACTGAACACATTTACTGCTACTTAGCACAATTTTGTCTGACGAATCAGCCAATCCAGAGAATATTTCAGTTATTTTAAAGAATTTTTTTACATATTATTATTGAACAATTTTCGAACTTATGAACTGAAAAACAAAATAATAATAGTAATAATAATAACTTTAATTTGTATTGGATGAAGAAGAATTCTAGAAATTTATTAATGACTTCAATCGCAATTAATTCGATAAAATATCTAGCCATCTTAAGATTTTTTGAAGTATTTGTCCCATCTTGTAATTTTTTTCTCATTTTCGGCGAAAAATTATTTGTTTGATTATGAGAAAACAGATCAGAAAAAAGTTAATCTGGGTAACCTTTTTAAGTTTTTTTCTCCTTGTGTTTATTTATTGTGCATGTTATTGTTTTTTCATAGGACTTTTTAAATTTATTTGCATGCTAAGTTAAATGTTTCTCTGACAGTTCATATTAAAAATATTAAACTTCTTTAATTGTTGGATATCCTAACTGATACTTTGTATGATCATAGTCTCAGTGTGTGAAAGTTGTAGGAAAATTATACTAAAATCTAATTCTTAAGTGTAATTTTTCTTAATTTATTTTTGCTAATGACTCATAATGGTTAGAGGTTCACATATAGAAATCTGAATTTCCTTCTGAGTAGTTAGATGTGTCTGAATTATGAATTGCAGAGGTATCTTATTAAAAAATACTTATATCTGAGTCGCATTCTTAAAGCGATCAATTCTGTCTGATTGAATTGTTTTATGCATCAGATTATCAAATTTTACTCATTTAACATAAAAACAAATGTTAAGTGTATGTTTTTATGTTCATGAAACAGATTGATATTTAAATCAATTTCTGTAATTGTTTGAAATAGTTTTAATAAATAAATTTTTTTTCTTATACTTTGTACGTTAATTAAATCACTATATAAATAATTCAATATTATATTGTTCTTATATAATACATTGATTTTTATCTTTTTATTGAAATAGGCATCAAGAAGTGATCAACCCAATAATTTTCAAAGTAACTTTGCACTTTGTAAAGGTTCTTCCACAAAACTTTCTGAAGAATTGCAACATTCATCATCTGCAACAAATTTAAATTCTGAAAAATTAAGTGAAGTAGTGCCTGAAACAAAATCAAAGGTTAAGTTAAATGAAAAGCCCACTGAAGTTCCAACAGATCCTATAAATGAAATCAAGGATTCTGTATTTAAAGCAGTTGAGTGCCAAAAGGCTTTAGCTAAGTCCATAGAAGTAAGTGTTCATTAATGTATTATTTGTAATTTATCTGCATTTTGGTAGGAGTTATAAATAATTTTAAACTCCTTAAATTATTTTTTGGTAAAAAAAAAACGTGTATCTGCTTTTAAACACACTTTTTTTTTAAATCATTGAAAGGTGTTTTTTTTAAATATTGTGTTATTCCAGAGTATAACATACATTTTTCAGATCAAAATTTATGAGTGCATGTTATATACTGGATATTAAAAATGACTGATATAAAAATAAGGAAAAGATGAGCATAAAAAATTACATGTATATATGTATCTAAACACAGTTTATTTAAAAGAAATGACATGTTTTGAACTTAAAAATTTTCTTTATCAAATAACATGAAAAGTTCATCATATTCCTCTTCCGTTATATCTTGATGCACATCATTGAATTCTGTTTCATTTTCACCATCACTGTTACTTTGACCCATAAATAAATAATCATCTTCCCTCCCTTCTGAATATATTTAATTTTTTTAAGACTTTTGAATTATATCAGATGTAGTTTTGTTCGTGCTTTTACTAGACACTCAAACTTTATTTCTATACTGGCATGTTGCACATGTACATTTCAAATTTCTTCATAAAGAAAAGGGTGTTTATTATCGGAAGAATATATCTAACAATTAAAAAATGAAATTAAAAATTATAGGTTCGTAATATACCTCAGAATATATGATAACTCAACAGTTGTGCTGGCTAATACTCAGCATTCTATTTCATTTACCCAACTTTAAACACATGACTGAATTACCTGGTTAGAAGACTTCAAATAGATTTTTATTAAAGAAGAGTTTTAAAAAAATTTCATCTTAAAATATGTAGTACATACCAGTCGTAAGATTACGTTTCGAGAAATTGATTTGTAATACTTTCTTGCATTACATTTATTCTTTGAATTTATTGGTAGATACAAAGCCATTTTTAAGTAAGAGAAACAAAACCCATCATTTATGCATACCATAATACATAATGTTTATTTTACATATTATATGCAACTATTCTGTGTAGCGAATTAGCCTGTAAAATAAGTATTCATTATGGAATATTTTCATCTACATTTACATTACTTGTTTAAAAGAATTTGCTTCCTAAACTGAACTCTCCATTTTCCACATTAGCAAAATTAAACGTTCAATAATTAGTTTCTGAATATTTAGTTCAATATTTAGTTTTCTGAAGTGTATGGCCACTGCAACTTTACCTCAAATCCTCCAAAAGGGAATGTTTGTTTACTTATATATTACATTTTATTGATTTATACAACTATCGCCAACCAACAATAACAGCATCATTTTTTTATCATGTGTATGTATGCGAAATTCTTATGTGAATAATATAAACATTTAAACAATTAGTAATTTTTTTGTAAATATGAAATAATAGTTGTAATTTTGGGTGGTGTTAAAACAAAGTAACTTGGCTGTTTGTGTTTAATGCTTTTGTTCTCTTAACATAATCATAATATTAACTCTTAAATAAAAAAAATCATTAAAATAAATGATTCAATAATAATTCTTTTTGGTTTCATCTCATAAATATGTATATTTTTATGTGTCATTTACTTTTTCCAATGTTTAAATGTTTTTTCCAGCATCAGACCAAATGTTATTTCAATATTGGCCTTTTCTGTTAAATCACAACATCTGCATTTAAATTTAAAAGACTTGCAAGAATGCTTTTTTTATATCCTGCAAATTCTATTTTATTTTTATTTCTATAAAAGTTATTGTTATGCATTTTTTCCACCTCTTAAATATTTTATAAATATTGAAATTTTTAAATTTTATTTTGAATATTTTTGGAGCATAATAAAATAGTTCTGTTTTGTTAATAATGCTTATTAGTTTGAAGAAACAATCTTTAGAATTGAAATAATTAAAATTGGTAATAATTTATATTATGGATTTTAAATATATTAGAAATTAAAAAGAAATAAAAATTAAAAAAAAAGGCAATTTTAGTTAGAGTAAATACATTACTTAACATTACAATTACATTGATTGCAAGATATTAGTTCTGCTGAAATATTTCACCTGTTTAAAATCTTTCAATAAATATAAAGGTATAATTTTTTTTGTGCTGATTTAATTAAGTTTTATTATATTCTTTTGCAGGAGCTGCCATTTTCTGGCCCTCATATTAAGTGCTCTGATAGTGTAAGTAGTTGTGTTAAAAATAACTTATCATATAATTTTTTAAAACGTCATTTTTCTATAGTAAATTTTTATATATTTTTAAATGTTTATTGATAAGCTGTTTTTAGCATTATTGAGTAATACTTTTTTTTTTTTTTACAGAATCTGTTATTAATAAAAGCAATTTCCCAAGCTACAGTTCAAAGCCTTGAACAATGCTACATAATATTGCGGCGACACAGACAAGTATGTTGTTTTGAAATAAAATTTGAATATGAAATAGAAATTGTATAAAATTTACCATTCATAAAATTTGGTATCTTTTTTTTATAATTATCAGAATTGCATAAATATATTTATTTTGATTGCATATCTATATAAACATATTTCCTTATCTTTAATGTTTTATTAACCTCTATTATATTTATGTTTTTAAGTTGTTAAAAATTTATTCAAGTTACATTTAATCTTTTGTTTTAATATTAAAACATCAATTATATATATGGGAGGGTTGTTTGTCTATGGGTCTGCAAACCTCTTTATGGGGTAAGACATGGGGATATAAATGATGACAAGTGATTATTCACAAATACTAATGCTTAATGGAACATAATTGGACAAATGACTGATACAAATGTAACAATAAGAGTCCAGCACCCTTTTGCTTAAAACATATCTCCTTAATACCATTGAAAACCAATTTTCTTAATATAATGCTCCAGCGATCTTTTGCTTAAGAAATCTCCAGTCTTTTTCTATGGCCTCCAAGCCAAGCCTCCTTACAGTCCTATTCCATAATGCTTCCCTGTCACATCTCTTTGCAGTCTTATTTCAAGGTGCTCCTCATGCACAGCACAGTGAATTGTTGACCATACTTTCACATTATTTGAGCATCCTGACCAACTAGATTACAGCTGTTGAATTTAAAATCTGGAATATACTAAAATGAAAGGGGAGGGGAAAAGACATGAATTAGTACACAAATCACAAAAGTTACATGAATTATTCTGCTCCTTCTCTGATTAATATTTGGTTTAAAGTTCCATCTGATCAGCTGATGACAATGCCTTATTTGGACCCTCATGCTCTTCAATTATGGCTTTGTTGTCCTTAAATCTTGCGTATTGCGTTCCCCTGATATGTATCCAAATAAGCATTATCTTCATTCCATCGCTTCTTAAAACACTTTTTTTTTTTAAAGAAATAAATTCCATGATTTCATGTTCTTCAATTGGGAGAGAATACACACAGATTTTCTGCAAATATTTAATTCTACCATTCTTCATATGAAATCCTAATCTAGTGACAGGTGTCTATTTCTTCCCTTCTTTTCCTTGACCACTTTACTGATCTGTTCTACAATTTCATCATAATATGTTGTTGTAGTGGTTGAGTAATTTCCCTTTCATCTCCCTAACTAAAACATTTTTTAAATTGGTGAAGGAACTCCAATCTATGAATGCTGAATTCTGCTTAAAAACTGATAAGTGTTCCTTCACACACATTGAAACAGTCAAATGTCTCTCTCTATCCATTGTAACACCTTTTCTAAAGTTTTAAGATAAATGACCCTTTAAGGCTGTTTACTGTTTGTAACCTGTGAAGGGAGTGACCTATGAAGTTTGTTGTGCTTTTCTCGCATTTTGAAAGTCCAGATCATAATTTCCTTCTTCATTTTCTTCCTTAAAGAGATTAAATTGTTTGTCAGGTTTTATTTCCATCCACTGCAGACATGTTTCAGCAAGATTTGAATATCTTCTGATAGTTGTATCTGTGCTTTTTATTGAACTACAGTCATTTTTATGGAATTTTTGACTTATTATTTTTTTCTATTTCCTGTTCTTTTGCCCACTGTAATAATCTTAATTTTTCCAACCCAATTTTTTTAGCCTCCTAGGCCATATTCGTTTCCCTAACCTTTCATTGATTCTGTTATTTATTTTTCATTTTCTTAATTATAAATTCAATCGATCATCACAGATTCAAGTTCACCTTCAAAATATTTAGAGTTCTCTATTTTCTTTTTGAATTGAAAAATAGTTGAATCAGCTGTTGGGGTCTTGTACATTTCACTTAAAAGTTCAATTAAATCCTCTTTTATCAAATTCCTAAATATTTTCAGTTCTCAATTATTTTCGGTTCAAATGATAATAATAGGAAAGTTCCTACTTCTTCTTTTTGCAACACTTGTAATTCAATCTTTTCATTTCCAGTTCTTAATCCAGGTGATTTCAGTCTAAAATCTCTCTCTTTGTCCAATATTCCTTGGGTTATTCTTTTTAAAGTCAGGCTCCACGGAATAAAATCAAGTCTACCAAAAATTCAAGTTCAAAGGTCCATCCCAGACCAAACTCCCCTGCAACCAATTTGTGAGATAAGACACTGAGGAATAAATGATGACAAGTTATTATTCTCAAATACTTACACTCCAGCTCATTATGGGCCACACACACACATATATATGTAATGATTTTCCATAAACCTAATTAATTTCTTAATTTATCGTATATTTTAACTACAATAGTAGTGCATTCATGGTTATTTCATGATCCCATTTCTTTTAATTTTTTACATAATGTGATCACATGATTTCCAAAAATGCTTAGATCAGCATTTCCCATGCTCTGTATAATAGGAATATACCCTACCAGACTCTGTAAAATACTTAAAGATCCCTACATCTATTACCATGTGATCTGTATAATCCTTAATTTAACTTCCTGGAGAAACAAACAGGGAAATTCTCTGATACTTCTCACCTAAATTTCAGAGTTAATGGATGTCAGTTGTGTCCTCCACTAATTCTGATATTCTCTCTGTCTTGTGTGAAGATAAAAAAATAAATTTATTTCTCCTCAATTAAAAAGGTTTCCTTTTTGTGCCATGACTTAAACACAAAATGTTTTAAGTTTGATATTTCTCAATACTGAATTAGCATTATATGTGTGTGTATTTGTTTGTGTTTTGATCCTATTGCATAAAGAAGAGTATTTTTAAAATGATTTAAAAATTATATTAAATCAGCCAAAGACTGTTAAAATATCAAATTTTTACAGCATAACTTTTTTGTTTGTTCATTTTAACTTCCATTAAACTCATTTTTATATTGATGCTTGAGACGTACTTTTTACAATATATTGAAATATATTTATATGCTAAAAAAGAATAGATTATATGTATGAAATAAACAATGTAGATTAACAAAAACAATTCTTGTGGGTGTTTATTATTATTATTTATAGCGTGAAGCTTTAAGGTCCACTCCATCGTCCACAGGTCCTTCAGTTGATTCTCTGGATAAATTTAAAGGATCTGATTTGTGAGTATTGATTATAGCATGCTTTATATGATTAATAAATAAGATTCTCATAATTAGTTTAATTTTAAGTTACTATATAGTAATAATTAAAAAAAAAAAAAGTTGAAACTCTTAATCAAATATGTTCTTTAACTTTTTGTTCTATATTTTGGTATTTTTAAAAATTAATCTGAATTACTTATGTGCAATTTTTATTTAAACATTAAGACACTAATGTTCCCATTTAGGAACATCAATTTAAAAAAAATAGCCAAAAATGTAATTTTAAAGGTATCTTTATGTGATTCTTATTTTATAAATATTAAAGTTTGATTGGATTTTTGAAATGTTTTAAAATGAGATGATTTAGCTTCTTATATTGAAAAACAAAAATTCAAATATGCAAATTTTGACATTTTTCATTTTGAGAAAGTGTAGATTTTCTTAAAGGGTAAATAAAATGTAAATTCATTTTAAATTTGGATGAGTTAGGAAACAGTAGGCTTAAAAGAATGCTGCATACAATTAAATCATGAAAAAAAGGTTTAGTTGAGTAATTATGAAGAGAGATATTTTGATGTTCCCAAATGGGAACATTGGAGTTTGACATGAACATTTTTTTATATGTTTCAAGCGATTTGAAAAACATTTTACAGATACATTCTTCATGAAAGCAAAGCATAATTCAGTGCAAAGGTGATTTATTTAGTATAGGATTCAAGTTTATTGTGGCCCCCCCCCCCTTCGCCGCAAAAAATAAAACTCCTCTCTGTAATTCTTTTATTTCTCCCTTAATTCCGCACCAATGTCAGTTATTGTTAGTTCTTGCTAAGAATATCTATTTCTGCTGAGTACATCCGAAAAAATTATAAACAAGGGAATCACAGTTGTAACATATGCCACCGTAGAGACGAGGAGAAAAATTTATTACCCCATCTACTTATAAGATGTTTTGAAAGGTCAAGCAGAATTCCTTTCCACTCGTGTTTTATTCGTAAAAGAGAATTAATTCTAAGACAAGAGGAAGCTTTTATGTGATTATTATATTTCGGATGTTGATGCATGTATTATTCCACCAAATGAAAGTGGTGTATAACAGAAAATGAGGACATCAATGATGAAGATTTAGAGGAGATTATTCTGAGGGATGTAACAAGAGGATTGGAGATTCTTTGTATGGATGAGTCTTATGATGCCCCCTCAACATCACACACAAGAATAGAAGCAGAGAGCACAGGTAAAAGTAGTGATGGTATCTTCACATGAAAAAAATTTAAACTGGAAACAATAAGACAGAGTAAATGAAAAAAATTTAATCATAAATTTTCTGATGAGGAACCAAGTGATATAAAAACTGATTTTTCAGAGTTACAAGATCTGGATCCCATTCAACATTTTGATAAAATTTTGCCTAAGGAGACGGAACATTGGAATGTTAGCATACATCACAAAGTTATATGCTAGTCAAAAAGGAGAGATGATTGCTATTGATTGTACAGATATTGCTCAGTTTCTAGTATTGCTCCTTTTGAGTGGTTACCATTGGGTACCAAAGGAAGATTATTATTGGAGCACTGCTGAAGATTTGAAAGTTGATATTGTTCCAACAGTCATGTCAAGAAACCATTTCTGCACGATCAAAATTTTTTTTTTTCACTTAAATGATAATTCTAAATTGAAGTCAGGTGATAAACTTGGAAAAATAACTCCAATTTATGAAGAATTAGGGAGAAATCTGAATCAGTTTGGAACTTTCCACAAAAAATTGAGCATTGATGAATCGATGGTACCTTATTATGGACACCACACTTGTAAAATGTTTATAAAAGGTATAAGCCCATAAGATTCAACTTTAAAATATGGATTTTATGTTCATCATCTGGATATCCATATGTGATGGAAATTTATTCTGGAAGAAAGAATGAGTCATCAGGAATGCCTCTGGGTGAAGATGTTGTGATACAGCTACTCTCCAATACTGCAGATCTGAGTAGGCACGAAATCTATTTTGATAACTTTTTTACATCTTATAATTTATTGAAAAAATTGGCAGAATCTAGAAGAACTAAAGCATGGTCCTAAGTAACCACATCAGACAGTGTCCTTTACTAGACAATAACACGCTTGTTAACGAGACCAGAGGAGCAATGGATTTCTGTAGTGATAGAACTGTATTCATTAGCCGCTGGAATGACAACACAGTTGTGACAGTTGCCTCTAATCACCAAACACATGAACCTATTTCATATACACAGCGATATTCTAAATCGGCAAAAAAGAAAAATGATATTATCCAACCTTCTGTTATAAAGTATTACAATGAAGGTTAGGGTGGAGTTAATATTATTGAAAAAGTTCTATCATTGCCCAGATCACTACTCTGAAATAAAAAATAGTACTGGAATTTATTTGCAAACACTAAATATTGCTGTAACAGCATCTTGGATAATGTATAGAGAGAATCATGGAAAGAATTCAATGCCACATTGAGATATTACGCTGAACTTGCTGCGTTCCAAACTAAAACTTATATCTGAACCTGGTCCAAAAATCCATGTTCCAACTGAACGTAGAAAAACAGATAATCATTTTCTGAAATCTGTTTCACAAGAACGGTGTGCTGTTTGCCAAAAAAATTGCTGCAACGTGTGTTGAGTGTGACAAGAGGTTGCATAAAGAGGTTGCATTTTTCCTCATATCATGGCAAATAAAATGAATAAAAGCTGTGAAAAATAAAAAGGTAAACAAATTTAATGCAAATGTTTCTTAAACTGTCAAATATTTCCATAATCTATTATTTAAATGCTTTTTTGTTTATTTTATTTTCATAAATAGAAAATCTATAAAATCTATAAGAAAAATACTCATCAGATGCCAATGTTCCCATTTGGGAACATCTAAAAAATCCATATAAAATTTTTTTTTCTTCAAATGTTTTTGTTGATTTCTTATGAGGGATCTATAAGTGTACATAATTAAGCAAATTTAAGTACAAATTCAATCTGCTTCATAATTCAGCATTTAAACGGTTAAATAATAAATATAAAATAACAAGATAGATTTTAGAAATAGTCTCTTGTTAATTATTATTTTTTATGGTAGCATTTACTGTGCATTTATGATTTTTCAAAATAAAATACAAAGATAAATAAGTGAATATATTTTATTTTCAGTGTGACAAAATGTTAATATGATAAGATAATAAGTTTTTTCTCTCAGAATAAACAGGATAAATATATAAAAATAAGCCATACTAGTTGAAATTAAATTTTTGCAGTATAATGTAAAATATATTTATTAAAATAAATCTAGCTTTTGTGTGCTACATTTTAGTTTTGTGTTTTTTTTTAAGTATTATTTATATTAAATAGATTATTATTAGTAGTTATATGATCAAATTTTCTTTGAATAGGTAATTTTTGTTTTTATTTCAAGTTTTACTAAATGTTTAAAAGTCCACATCATGAAAAGAGAATGAATTGATCCTCTTTAACTGAATATTGAATTGGAATGTTGAAAATTATGACTCGCATTTTTTGACTTAAAAAAAGTTGGATGATTTTAGAAATTATAGTTTAGTTGTTTGTTTATTGTGCCCCACTTAAGTCCCAATAAGACATATTGTACCCATAATAAGGTGTGGGTGGGGAAGTTCTAAGGTCATCATGGAAAATATTTTTTACGAATTAACCTTAACGGGAAAATTATTCCATCCATTATAATGTTTAATATATGCAAAAAAACAATAACTTGTTAAAAAAAATTTTTTAATTTTTTTGGAAGAGCTTTCATCCCCACCAAGTCTATTTAATTAGAAGTGCACAACTTAAAGTGTTTAAAATGTAAGGAGTTTATAGAAGAAATTTCTTTTAAGATATACCTCACTGTTAAGAGAGAAATATTGTGATTATAAAAATAAAGTTCTGCATGATATGCATATTCAGCTGTATGTGTTTAGATTATCATTATTCTAATCATTTACTATAAGATTTTGAGAATTTAGAATTCTGTATTGCTATAAAATCATAAATTCTCTGGAAAAGTAAACTTTTTCGACTAGAATCAAAATCCCAATGAGTTTGAAATATGCACACTCTATTTGAGATTAAGCTCTCTCTCACTTTAAACTTATCATAAATATACCTTTCACCTCTGAAAACACAGTACCTACTGCATTTTTTCCCCCCTATTTTGTTTAGACATTCAATTTAGTATTTTTCAAAATGTGATACAGCTATTAAACTTCCTGATGGGATAGAAGCATATTTTTAAGATTTTTATGTAAAACTGGTTCCCCCAAATAAATTTTGTTTTCTATCTTGATTATAAACCCCCTCTTAAATTTAACAGGATTTCCTGTTGCAGAAAGCAGAGTATTATCATTATTCTTTGCAGTGCTTTTTAAAATATACTTTAAAAGCACTGTGTATATGTATATTTATTTTTTATGAGAGTGAGGTTACTAAAAATATCTTATTCTGAAATATATTTAAAGTTATTCAAAATTCTGTGTAAATTTATATTTTATTTTTTACAGGAAAAGAGATTATAAGAAAATAGACAATGTGAAAAATGTGACACATTCAGAGTTTCAAGATTACAATATGTTCTTATAAGCCATCCGTGTTATCACTTTTAAATACATCAGCCAAACACATAACAACATTCTAATGTTTTGATGATATTCTTCTGTCTGTTTTTATCATAAAATATTGCATATATATATGGATTCTGATACATTTTGGCTGTATTATATTATTTTTCTTATTCTATTTTTCAAAATGTCGCAAGTTGCTGGAACATATATTTATGATTCTTATTTTGACTTTACCTCACTGTTGAAAGTTGTCACAGAAATGAATTTATGGATAAGATATATATATATATTATATTAATAACTACAGAACTATCATGTCTGAAATATTCATTGTCGTTGATATTCTCAAAGCATTTTATATGTGATTTTTGTTGATTAAAATATTTTTCAAACTCCTCCCCCCTGGTTTTGAAAGAGCTTTTGTGAAAGAGTTTAGTGTAGTTTATAACACGAAAGTGCTAGGAAGGAATCTTTTGTATTTGTCTTGAATAGTTATCTCTTAGCATTCCTTTTTACGTTTCATGTTGTAATGACACATTTGCTTGCACATGTAAATATCATATTACTTTGATAGATTAGGTATCTTAAAATGCAGCTTAAATTTGTGTGTATTAAATAGTTTGCTTTTACATCTTAAACATAGTTTCTGTGGGATTTGATTATTTTTTAATTTGTGCAGAAAAGTTTCTCTTAGTGCTATATATGTATCAGTTAAGGAAATAATAAAAATCTTATGAAAGATAAAAGAAAAAATATTTTATGAATTTTTTTACTGGAATATTTTAAAGGTAGAGGAATGGTCTAGTCTGTTGAAAAATTAAATAAAATCATTGACGATGAGATTCTAAAGATAAGCTAAGAATTATTTGTGGAAGACGAAATACTCTGATCGTATTTATATATTTGTTTAGTCAGATTGAAGTAGGTTTTCAGATATATGAATTGATAGTAATATTTAAATTATAGTTACATCAGATTCAGTTATTTAATTTTGATTTAAATTACTTTTTAGGAATATTTACTTCTGTTTTACAGAAGTAATAAAATTGTTTGTAATTTTTTTAAATGAAAGCATTCAAATAGTGACCTTAGGTTTAAAAATAATATGAATTATATGGGTTTATTACTATGGATGTATGTTTTT
Source organism: Nephila pilipes (assembly GCA_019974015.1). NCBI lineage: Eukaryota > Metazoa > Arthropoda > Arachnida > Araneae > Nephilidae > Nephila > Nephila pilipes. Next base: position 878,720 of record BMAW01015411.1, on the reverse strand, counting down.
GCTCTTTCTTTATTAAGAAATTGCTTTAAATGAAAACTTGCTATATAAAATTTTAAAAAATTGGTTCATAAATAACTTGATTATTTAAAATTCAAATATATTCTTACATTAAGAAATTTTTAAATAATACTTTAATACTAGATCTTTAAAAATAATTATTTAATAAATTAGATATCTTTAGGATAGAGAGTAGAAACTATGTTTAAGAATAATGCATTCTATTTTTTTAAACATGTTTACCTCAATATATATTTAGCAAGTACATTACTATGAATTAAAGTATATATATTTTAATCACAGAATTCAGTTGCCAATTTTAACCAGTTGTGCCAAAGTTACAAGAAATTGAAAAGATTAAGATTGAAAAAATGGAGTTTCATTATTTTGTACAAAAAAATAATAATAATAATAATAATTTTATTATAAAGTAAGAAAACATGCAGTTAAATGTATGATGTAACAAGTGTAAAACATTATTAAATATTTCATCAAGATATGCCAGAATCATTAAATGTTATCTGGCACATCAAAAAAAGTTTTGGTAGAATTTTTTAATACATATATTCACCTCTGTAACTTTAATAGTAGAAATTTGTATTTAACAGAAAATAATGAAGAGTTATAAAAATTATTAATAAATAAAAGTTATTTTTTTCAAAGTTTATTAACATTATTTATACATTTATTGCAATAAATTTAAAGTAACAATAAAAGATACCCTTTATATTTCTTAACTAGATGTTTTAATTTTCTATAACTGTGTTAGTACATTTTGTTAACAAATCCTGTAATGTTACAAAGCACACATATTTATTTTTCTTTGTATATTTGCATTGTGTGAAATGGTATTTTTAAAAGTACACATGGCATTGATGATATTCCATTTGTTATAGGTTAAATGTTTTAAATTTTTCATTTTAGCAATTTTTTAGAATTATATCAGTTATAACTCAACTATGATATATATATATATATAAATTGACAGATTTGTTTTATGTACTGTGCAATATTTTTTTTTGCATAATCTGAATGATATTGTGCTAAAGAGAAATGGTAATTAAATTAAAAACTAGAACTAATTATCCATTGTATTTTTTCCGTTAAAATGTTCTTTTTTTATATTTATTCTGATTTAGAATTTGAAGACAAAACATTTTTTTCACAGAGTTAATGTACAAAAAAAAGCAATATGATTCATGCATATAATATATCTTATTTCTTATTCAGTCAGCTGCTTTATACAATATTAAATCATTATGATTAATTTATAATTTTATGCAGGAAAATATATTTTTATAGAGCATACTAATATACATTTTTTATTAGTGTATATTTGAAGTTTTACTTTTTTAATATTTTCCATATATATTAGAAAAGAAATATTAATTTATTTTAAAAATTCATAAATTTCTTTACAAAAGGAGATTAATGTTCTAATGACTATCTTATATTGAAGTTTGGAATTTCATTTATTGCATACTTAATCTTTTTTTTATGATCATATTATTCTGAATGTAACATACTCATGCACCTATGCTATGATAAGAATTTTGTTTATTCAGGTTCATTCCTCAGATACATATACTTTTTTTTTATTTTGTTTTCTTTGTAAAGAAGTAATGGACAGGGATGAATTTATTATGGTCATAGTCTATGAGAATTTTTATTTCTTCTTAGAAAAATGAGATATATGTGTTCTTAAACTGAAAACAAAACCTCTTTAGATGCATCTTCTAATTAAATTTGCCATGATAAACACTCTAAAAGTAATTAAATCTGGATGTCTACATAAATAAAAATTACATATTTGTTGACAGAATGTGATCTTAAAATCATACTTTTTTTCATATAAAGGTTCCTAGTGTAATTTATGTTATAAATATTTAAAGTGCATCTTATATCAAACATTTGTATGAATTTTTCAAAAATTAAGTTCAGGGTTAAAAAGTGATATTAAAATGTTTTAGATTTTTATTTTATGAAATATTTTTAAATTATTCTTTATATGTAATGTCAAAAATGTGTACATGCATATTATCACTGAAGAATGTTACAAATGTGGTTTTTGAATTATATTGGTTGTAGATGTATGGTTGTAATTTCCAAAAATGCTTGAAAAAAGTTATCACATTTTAAATCTCATGTAATTGTATGAAATAATTACAGATCATTAAAATAGAAATACAACCTCTTTGGCATAAAATTCTTAATTATGACTAAAAGTTTAATGTAGCCCAAGGTACTATTCCTAAAATATTTTTTTTCTTCTGTTAGCATTTTTTATGTGTTGGAAGTTAACAGTGTTTCAAATGCTGTATATATAAGCTATATTATCTGAATAATTGGTTGATTGATTCATATTTTATTATTAAGTTTTCCTTGAATTGAATTTCAATATTGACTTTTTTGAGTTAAGATTGTCTTGGTGTTATTGACTAGTAGGAATGCTTATTTTTTACTGCTTAGAAAAGTGAAATGAATTATTAAAATTGGAATTCAATAATTTTTCATGACCGGGAATGACAGAATAGTCCCATTGTAGCTCATGCATGTCATAAGAGGTGACTAAAATGGGTACCCAGCATCTGGGGGTATAGCCGGGCACCCTGCCCCTGGAGAATTATATCAGGGAACCTCAGGGACTTGCCTTTTTTAGGTAAATACGGGCATCATGACCCTGAGGCACCCTAGTGATCTTTTTCTTTCCCATGGAATTTTCTGTTTTGGTAAACACAGGAGATGCACCCCTGGGTTATCCTTGCGATCCTTCTCTATTTTCGACCTTCCTTCTTGTCAACTAATTTGTATCTTTTCTTCAATTTCTTCTCGTCTAGACCACAGTTAAATCTCGTTTAGCGCAGCATAGCCATATCTGGCTCTTGCGCCAATAATTACTTTTTCGCTTGACCCTTCTTGTCTATCAATCTTTTTTCATTGTTTTTAACATCTAGATAATAAATTTATCTTGTTTGGCCCAGTGTGGCCACATCTGGTTCTTGCATCAATAAAAACTTCACTATCATCAATAATTTTTCTAAATATTGTGATATCTTACTAATGTCAAATTTCATTTCCATTAGAAAATTTAATCCTAATTTCATAACAAAATACATATTATTCTAATTTCAGTCTTTCAGATTTTGCATGATACAAGAATTTACTGTTGGATTATTTTTTTATGCTTATAAATTTGTATTTCCTATTCCAGTTGCCTTTTCTGTGCAAGGAAATCTTTTGATTCCATCTGAAAAAATTTTGGAGTACGGAGGTACTTCTTGAAATTGTTGCCAAAAATTTCTTTTCAGAGTTTTTCATGTACCACTAAGGTTATGCAAGATCTACCAATTCATTTAAGAAGTACGTTTTAAATCACCTTATTAAATTCAAGCTATTTATAATAATGAAAAATTAATGTAGTGACAATTTATGTGATTAATGAAATGTTTTACCTATCTTTATTTTCCCCTTGAGAATTTTTTTTTAAACGATTTATAGTTTATGTAGTTATCATATCCGAGAGATTTAAAATGTAATAAATTTTTAAAACCTATTTCAGTACTATGTTCTAAACTGTTTAAATTAATTCTCACTGTTAATTTGTCTTACACATTTGTTTTAGTTTGATTGTATAAAAATTATTAGGTTTTTGAAAGCTACTTATATTGCTGTTAACATTCATTTGTGAAATGTGTCTAGATTTTGTTCACTGTCGAGTATCAAATTAATGAATTGTTTAAAAAGAAAATCGCATTGCATTTTTATGTTGTAGATTTGCATAGAAATAGAAACTTTTTGTTTTTTAAATATTTACATTTTAATTTTTCTTTCTCCCAAATGAGCTTTAGATTGTATTATACAAGAGATATTGCAATTTATTTCATAATTCAGTGCCAGTAAATTTAAAGTACAATGAATTATAATCCAATTGTTAAATTTTTACTCCAATATTAGAAAATAAATTTCACTTTGAAACACATTCAAATACTATGTATTCTACTTATTATATATATTGTGTTAAAAAATATAATATAAATAATTTTTGTATGTAAAAATGCAGTAAATTCAAATTTGATCTCATTTAAATATATATATATTAAAAACAAAATTATGCATGTTAGTAATAATTTCAATTTTAAAACTTTTTTTTTTTGCTTTGAAAGTGAATCATGCTGTGGAATAAGAAACAATTCTTTTCTATACATATATATTTCTACTACAGTGCAATTGAGTTTATAAAATTGCTAATTTAACTGTAATTCTCTATAGGAAGGAATATAAAGATGTTAGCTAATTAAAGTAGACTAGGTTTTCAATGCATGCATGACAGATTTGTTAATCAAGAAAAATATTAATATATTGTACTTAATTTCATTTTGTTTCTTGGTAAAATTATTATGTACATTGTAAACTGGATTTATGGTATGAGGAAGTATACAAATATTTCTATATAAATGCATTAAATTTTTACTAGAATGTTGTACTTATGTATAAAAGAGACAAAGATAAGGCAAATTACATTTCAGAGATTGGATTTTTAAAATAGTTTGGTTTTATTAACGTCACACTAGACGCAACACAAGCGCTATTGGCAACGGATCTCGTAATTTTGAACTTTGGTTAGAATTTTTAAAATAACTTGCATTGAAAAAGGATTTTGTTGATCTCAAATGTTTTATTCCGTTGTTACTTGGCAAATGATGTACAATGTTAATGTGTTAAATTAAATTTCTATTTTAATATTAAAAAAATGTATTGTTAACTACATACAATGTTCTTGTATTGAAATGGTAGAGTTTATAATTCTTGATGTACATATTCTTAGAACTATATCTATTGGCTCTTGAGAATTTTTTTTATATTAGCGAGTAGCTTTAAAATTTTACAGATAATTCTGTAGGAACTGATCTCAATTTTTCACGATTCAAATCATATCTTGTATTCGGATGGGGGGGGGAGTATTTGCACTGGACTTGAGAAATAAAACGTTGATAATTGAAACATACTGTAAAGTAATAGTTTTTACAAGTACATTAGTGTGTTGCAGAGTAAAGTTTACTTTTTCTAGACATATCTCTATTTTTCTTGGAAATAACTTTCCTGTTACTGTCGTATATACATCATTTTCTCTTACTTAACATTCCATTAAAATGCCTAATATTTGAAAATTACATATTTTTATCTGCTTATTATATTCATGTACATTCTTTTATGCACTTCTTTTATATAGGGAATTATTTTTAGAAGCATAACAGCTGTTACAATAGAATTGAAATATTCTTATCCAAAATGTACTTAGATTAAGTGCAATATGAATAATAAATTTGTATTTTAGAAATATTTGTTTCTGGTTTTTAATGTTTAAAGGTATTTTCAAACTAAATTATAATTACAGGCTCTGGATAATAAAGAATTATTTTAATTGAAGAAATATTAGATAAGCATTACAAAATATAAAAATTGTGAAGTAATACTCATTCATGAAAAAGGAAGGTATCAAGGTATTGTGCATATGAAATTAATACTATATAATTACAAGTAATATTTAAAATACTAATGTTACATTTATCAATTACTTATTAAAAACACTTATTGACAAATTCTTATTCCTTTACATCAGTGGTTCGCAAGATGAATATAAGTGGTTTGTGAAAATATTGCAAGGGTGGTATTCTAAAACACCAACATAAAAACGAAATTATAAATTTACATATATTTATTGCACTGTTAATAATACAAAAATTGCTTTAAATAAATGTTTATTAACAAGATCAATATTGAGAAACATATTATTGGACCATGAGCACCGAGGTGGAGTAAGCTGCTGGAAAAGAAGTAAAGACAATGTGGCTCTTGATGATTTTTCAGGACCTTGACAATCCATCCATCAAGTGATGCCTGTTCCTCATTGAACAGCAAAGCAGAAAGCAAGAACAGTTCCAGAGGTAGATATTTTTCTGAACTGAATAAACATGTTAGCAGATGTTCGTAAACCTTGTGTGATTAGGTTCGCAATTAGTATTATGCTACAATAGCTTTGTGTAGTAAAATTTTTCTCATGTTAAATAACCTTTTAATAATATTTATACCTTAATTTTAATACGGATCAATGGTTTGAAACGGGTCTTTCAATTAAGACTGACAAGATGTTGGACAAGCAGCAGTTCTTTATACATTCTCCAAATTTAGAAACAAAGCTGGGTTATATTGAAAGCTGTAGTGAGCTACCATCCTACCTAACTAAAAACAATAAACATGAGCAAATATAACAGCGACTATTTGTAAATGTTTTTTTTTTTTTACTGGGGAAGAGTCAGAACCTAAACCTTTTTATGCAATCTGCATTGAAGTTCTTGCCTACAGCAAATTGAAAACTTCACTTTGTCTTAGACTTCTTGAAACAAAACATCCAACACACAAAAGAATAAACATGTCAAGTATTTTAAAAGAAAATTAGCAGGTAATAGAAAATGTATTCTTTTTCCTGTCAACTTCAAACGAAGATAGTAAAATGGCCTTTGCGGCATCATTTCAAGTAAGTTACAGAAACGCAAGGTCTGGACAGGCACATACAATGGCAGAAAATTTATGTACAAAAGATGATTAGTGTATGTTTGGAGAAAAGGCAGCAAAGAAATTTGATCTGGTTCCTTTTTCAAACAATATAGAATTAATGGTTTGGCAAATAATATGGAGAGAATAAAATTGAATTACTTTGCAATCTAGCTAGACAAGTCGCCAGTTGTAGCAAATGCTGCAGTATTGCTTGTCTACATGAGATACATTTTTATGAATTCCATTCAAGAAATTGTGCTATTTGCAAACTCTATACAAACTGGAGAAACAATTTTTAATATGGTAAATGTTTATTTTGAAGAGAATGAAATAAACTGATCTATTGTGTATGCTCAGATGATGCAAAATCAATGACAGGAATACATTTTGGTTTTGTGGCAAAGGTAGAGATTAACAAGAACTAAATGGACTTATTGCTGTATTGACGTTGCAAGAATATTCCTGCTGAGGTATCTACAACTTTAAGTGATGCTGTAAAAATTGTAAATTTCATAAAATTACAAACTATTCTTTTGAGGTCTTGAAGTTTTCATGTTTTACTATTTCACACAAAAATGGCTTTCCTGTTACTTTTGACACGCTTGTTTGAATAGAAGCCCAATGATTTTTTTTTTTTTTATTGATCACTAATTTCATTTATCCTTTTGAATAATCAATATTATTTGGCTGATAAAATTTGTAATGACATTTAATTTGCAAAAAGTGTCAGATAAGTTACAAGACAAAAGTATCACCATTTTCCCAGTTCATGATAAAAATGAAGCCATGCTAAAAAAAAATCACCCTTTGGATCCTATGTTTGTAGATTAATGAATTTGAATTTTTAGGCTCTTTCAGTAGCTTTACATCAGAAAATTCAATTAAACTTGATGGAAATGTGAAGAGGAGACTCGTGAACGTCTGAAAATATCTTCAATAAACTTATGACTACTCTGATAGGTGCAACACATCCCCTACCAAACTACTACATATATAATCCCTTTCAAGAAGATGCAAGGTTAGTCTTATCTAATTTTACCAGTTAAAGCAAAACTCAAGAGTTATCTTGTGAGTCTTCTAAAAGCTATTTATAAAATCAATCTTTAATTGAATTTCAGCTCAATGTACAAAACAATGTATTCAGTTTTATTATCCTTTTGCACAACATATTCTTTTCTTAAAGATGATTAGATACTGATTAAATGCAAAACCTGATCTAACACTGTAACTGGGGCATCATACTTTTCAATTTCTTTGTTCCATCAGATGGCCACAAAAAACCTATGTGTGTATGAAGAGTATTTCAAACTTAATGCATACTTAACACAGAACTAGTTGATTTGTTAAATTAATTTTCTTTAGATATAATTTTAGTTTTTTTTATTAATGTTTATATGTTTTATGATTTTTTGTAATGAACTATTGTGTAGCAAAATTCAAATTTTGTTTTCTAACATATTATTAACTACACCAGGGGTTCGCAAGGAGAAAAAGGTCGGGAACCACTGCTTTACATGTTACATTTTAATGCTTGAATATAATCTAGTGAAATATATATTATTAAAAACAGAAGTTGAGCAGTTTTGTCTTTCAAATCAACTGTATAGTTTTGTACATGTTTTAGTAATTACTTTTTTCTATTTTAGTCAAATCATAAGCCATTCTAGTACAATAACTAATTTTTCCTAATCTTTGAATATCAAATTTAGACTTTAGTCAATTTCAGATATAATAGAAACCATGGTAGAATCATTCGCTGGTAAGCATATTTTATCACGTTAAATGACTGCTTTATGTATAGAATCAAAACAATCTTCAAAATTGTGCATAAATTTTTAGTATGAGTACTAGCCAAGGTGTCTCATCACCATTTTACTGGACTTAGAAAATGAAATCTACAATCAAATGGATGATTAGAAAAAGGATATAACAAAAAAAAATGCGTTTTGTAGATGGCGAGTAGAATAACGATAATATTGCCTCAATTTTATTATTTTTCCACTTAGCGATGGAGAAACTAATGCATTATTCAACAAGCCAAGACTTTTCACTTTACAGACAGATTGCAGAAAAAGCAGAATATCAGTTTCATCATTACTTACCCAAAAAAAAACTTTGCGATCATCACTGTTGATCAGCGATTTTTTACCTCTTTAGTAATTTTCCATGTATTTTTGTTACAATTGGAATGCTTAGAAATCACTCATTTTTTTAGTTGTTTTAAATGTTAATTCCTTTTACACATTTTCTTCGAAATTACTTTTTCATGTTTTTTTGTCACCTAACAAAATACCATCTTGTTTCCTGTTGAACCGGATTTGAGATTGAAAATAGTGCATTTGGCGATATTTTAAAAATCATCCTAAGCAGTACACTAAAATAAGACTTTACCAAAAAAAATTAAAGCACAATAGAATAGGTATTGAGAACTGTTTCATAATCATATTCACTTCTAAAATTAAATTTGGAATTCATTTCATATGTATACATATTTTTAATGTGAAAATACTCATGTTACTAAAATTTTTACTATTATACATTCAATTATATAAAACATTAACAAGATTTTTTTTTCTTCAAAAAAATATGAAAGTTTCCAATGATGTTATTCACCAACAAGTCGATATATGCAACATCATTACATTTTTAATATTTAAAAACTGCTAAAATTCAGTTACATAAAATATATTTACAAGTTTTATTTATTAAAAAAATGAAAGTTTGTTACAATGATGTATTCATACAACAAGTCGATATGATATATAACGTCCAGCTGTCTCACTATTTCTGATAATTTTGACCACCTATAGGGAGAAAAAAAAAAATCTGCAATTTCTTTTTGTTAAAATATAGCATTTTCTGAGAGAGAAAAAACTTCCAACTTACTTGACCTCTTTTAAGGCCATAATATCGAGCCACTGGATCACCAGCTTGAATTCTCATCAGTTGATTTTCTTTCAATTTACTATTTCAAATATTAAAGAATACAAAGCCAAACCAACTGCAGTGTTGAACATAATATATGTACATATAAATATTACTTAACCTTAAGATTAATGTCAAACATTTTATAGAAACCAAACTGCTTTAACACTCAAAAAATACCTTACATTATTACAATGAATGGTTTTGAATTTGTAAAACAAAGTAGATATTCGTTTTCTTCCTGTATGGTAAATTTCATTCTTCACACATTTAAGTACCTGTTCAAATTTATAATTAATGCTACAATAGAAGCAACCTTACAGTCCCGCAATTGGGTGTATGCATGGAGACAAGTGGGACCCTGCTCCAAGCTACCTTATTTTAATGAATGCAATATATCTTGCAGGCTAATAAAATAGACGAGAGACAAATCTTATTCACGTTCTTACACATATAATTAAATCTTAGCTTTGAAATGAAGTTTATTTGCACAATCACCCCTAAATGTTAGGGCATTCCTAGATAAAATGCATCGTTTGATCATTTAACTGTAAAAGCAAAAAATGAAAGCTTTTTTTAGAAACAGGCTAATCAAATGGGGAGGGGAAAAACATAAATGCTTGAAGTTTTAACTTCGTAATGGCCACGTATTTAGCTATCAAACAAGCTTATTCAATTGAGAAATTTTTTCATCCAGATAAAACAATTAGTCTTATCTCGATTGTCCACTAAATTTTCTACATTTAGCTCTAAATTGTTAAAAAAAAAAGTGCTTTTTTACAATCTTATTAGTTTTAGGATTTCAAATAAAGTATACTAAAACAAATCATATAATTTTTCATTTAACTTGTATCAAATTTATTTATGAATAAATATATAATGAAAAAAAAAAAAAAAAATACAATTAAAACTGACAGTTGGTAAAAAGCTTTAAAATAAAATATTTTGTTTGCAAGTTAACAAGAGCATAAAAATTTACTTATTTTAACATTTAACAATTTTTCAATGCATAACTTTTTGTTACTTCAAAGAAATATCATATATAAAGTCCACACTAACTCGCACACTAGACTTTTTCAAACAAGGTCCGAGCATATAAAATTAAGCATTATAGAATAGTCATAGCTAAATTATTAAATTAAAATGCACAACCAAATTCTTTAAAATTTCCATTTTCTTGCCTGATCTATACATTTATATCCATTTTCAAACTATATTTAGTAAATGAAACACATAATTTTGCAGAAGGATACTATCTACTCAAGAGTTCAGATTTTTCTTCAGGAGTCATTACCACATGTTCTGGAACCAACTAAAAATTTAAAACATTTTAGAATAAAAATATTTATCAAATATATATATAATAAGTGTTTTAATATTTAATAAGATCATATACACACACACAAAAAGAGATTCACAAATTTCTTATTTTTAATTAACCCTTTGCAGCCCCTTCCTTTAAAATTAAAAGTTTGCCCCCCCCCCCCAAAAAAAAAAATGTAGGCAGTCTATTTAGGTCTAAAGGAATACGCAGATAAATTTTTGTAAAGATTGCACTTACCATTTTGATTCTGTGGGTGGTCCCTGAGCAGGAACACTGCACCACTAAATATATTTACAAATTGATCTACTTTTTTAGATTTATGATAATTTTGGAAGCATGTTGCATCTTTTTGGAAGAAATACAAAACAACATTGCAGGTTTTGCATATAAAAATAGTTTGGTATGGCTTCGCTTTCGTGCTACAGTATGCACATCTTCTGTGTGTACCTTTATTGACATATGTTCAATACATGAATGGTAAATGTAATGAGGTAAAAACGGCTTGTTGACTTATAAATACAGTTGTAATTAAAAAAAATTTACTTAAACTCTGATCATTCACGCTACCTAGACATTTTACTAAACCTGGGATCACTACATTACGCCATGCAGAGAAAAACAGAAACCAGATGTTCTGTGTGCTATCATGTTCTCTTGCATAACATGTTAAGTGCTAGAGTCACAGTATTCCTGCTAAGGGAACACCCCCATATTATTCAACGATGCCATGTGTGCTTTTGGTATAAAAAAATTAAATAATATAAAATAAATAGTGACTGAATAGCCAAAAAATGAACATAGAAATTGCTTATCAGGCAATAATTTTTGTACCTAAAAAAAAAAAAAAAAAACTAGACACAATTCCTTGGAAATATAAGATTTTACATCAATTATTGTATTTGAAAATTAATGATTAGCTTGTATGGTGCTATCATCTCTTCTGTAAGTAGATTAGTAAAAGGAAATGGAAAAGCAATTTTTATCCATTTATTGATGAATTTAATGATTCAAGAGTGAATCAGTGTTTCCGTGCATGGAACACTGAGTCACAAAGGATTAACTAAGAAACAAGTAAAACAACACAAGTTTTAAATATGAAAGAAACTTGCAAGTTCCTAAACATACCTCATGTTCAGTAATATTGATCAGCAATTCTGATTCTAAAAAGTGTTCCAAAATGTATTTTGGAGCCATATCAACTAATGCCTATAAAATTAAACACATATAAATTCTTGAGTAAAAATTCATTTTAACAGCATCATGTTATTTAAGAGCATTTACTAAAATTACTTTACCTGTTTTGCAGATGGAGTCATACCATGTTGTACAACTATAATAGCTCGTGATATATTTTCTTCCTGCATTCTTTGGCAGTAAGTTTTAATTGTTTTAATACCAATTTTAGGCTCATCAGGAAAGAAAACAAACATTTGATCTGGAAAAATCAAAGGAAAAAAATTATTTCCAAATATGCATTTGAAAACATTGTAAGACAATTTAAAATTTATTCTCTAAATCATTTATTGCTTAATCCAACATGTACTTCAAATATGAATTTAATGAAAACAATCTTTAAGTACTCAAAAAAGCAAATTTATCTAAGGAACATTCAAATAAATGCTACACATTCATTTCTGTAAATGCCATTTAAAAACTCAGGTAAAAAAAAAAAAAAGCAAATCATACCAGTAGGATCATCATTATGGGCCACAAGAACTATAAGATCACTCCTAGCTGGTTTTCTTTCACTACATAAAAAAGAAAAATAGAGCATATTAATAATATAAAGAAACAACATGAAAAGCAAAAATTAGTCAAATGCACCAAAAATGTGCAATATGGCCACAGCAGATAATTTACTACCAAAATCTTTAGATTAATTACCAGAATATGTTTCCTGTATTAATAAATTAGAGTGAGAATTCAAAAACAAATCATAAATTAATAGTTTCATATTACGTGGAAATCTGCTACCAAGTTTAAAAGAGCTGCATAAAAACCTTTAAATTCAGAACTCCACATTATATTCATATTAGTTACCTTAATGAAATGCACGATGAATGATATTGTATCATTACAATCATGTAACTAAGTAAAAAGTACACTAAATTCCGACATTCAAAAGCACCAGTGCAGCCACTTCTTGCAGCACCAGGGCAAGATATCTAGTTTTTCACAAAGAAATGCATCCCTATTTTTCTCAGTATTTGGTCTAGAACTCAGATTTTTTTTTTTAAAAAAAATAATCAGAAAACAAAATATCGATTTGTAGGTCCCAAAGTATGATTGTTTGATTTTGTTTCTAATGGAAGTAATAAATGTGCTTCAAAAGTACAATATTTTGTCTTTGACAAAAAAATTTGAAAAATATGACATCAAACATGGAACTGTCTATCCTAAAATCACTTTGTAAATTCAAAGACTTCATACATAACTTGTCTGAACACCAGTCTCCAAATTCTCCAATGCAACACTTTGAATGAATATGGGGTTTATAAAACAACATGATAATAAAAATAGAACAACGATCTGTCGCCATTTAGAATCTAGATTCTGGTTCTATATAAATACAATTAAAGAAAAACAGCTATATTTAAATATATTCTTAAATCTAGTAGGATGAAATTTCCACTTGGAAGGAACCCTCTTAAATGTTTTAAAATATAACCGAAATTTAAATCATATCCAAACAAACATTTATAATGCAATAAATATCCTTTTGCAAAGTAAAAAATTTTCTTTCCTTAAACAGTAATCAACATTGTTGCATTACAAAAAAAATCCAGACAAATTGCTTTTTAGTATAATACCTCACAATCATATTGCTGTGAATTTAGCATAGAAACATTCTAATGTTGAAAATTCTGTATGCTGATTTCTAACAAATGCATTACTTAAAATTTGCAGAAAACAGAAATCTTTCACTCAAACTTCAATAACTCATTTCTAATCATCCCCTGCTTACAATATATTTTTTATAAATATTAAATATAATTGAATGTATTATAGTCACAACAGATGGTACTGTTAGAGCTCCACCAAAATATAAGTGTGTAACAAGTGCATTGACAACTGGAATAAAGATGTTGAGACAAAATGACGTCCAAGATGAGGTCTAGGTCCAAATAGTTCTTCAAATTGAAACTAGAGTAAAATAAAACTATGCTCTCCCAATTAGATTGAGTTATTCTATTTTACCTTATTGAGAAATAATTTGATTACAACTCTTAATCTAGGTAGGATTTCTGAACACAATAAACACAATTATATCAAGTTTTCACACCTGGGTTTATCACCATATTGACCTTTAAATTCATCCAGAGTTTGATCCAACTCTTCTTGCGTTACTAGATAACCTCGGTCATGACAGAGCTAAAATGAAAAACAAAGTTTATATTAGAAATCACAAGACAGACCCAACACATGTTTTGGAACTCTGGTTACAATGCTTACATACATATTAAAAACCAGGTACCCAGAACAACTTATTTTATGGCATAATCTGCTCTTCCTTTAAAAGAAATCAAACTCAACATATTTAAATAAATTTAGTATAATTCTTTTATTTAATACTAGCTGGAATACCTGTTTTTCACACTGAGGAATTGTAAAATATAACAATAGAAATTGTAGGAATTATTTTATGGTCAATTCTTATATATTTTGAGTAATTTTAAATGAACTATAAATTAAGATTCCAAGAATTATTTTGTAAATAAAATAATAAAGTCAAATATATAAATATAGCCAAATTACCTATATTTTCTCAGGCTCACCTGTAAAAAGATATGCAATAAGAGACAAAATTTAATATTTACTTTCAAAAATGGATTTATTACTATTTTGCGAGCAAAAAAAAAAAAAAAACTCCAGCATCAAGTTCAACAAATAATTATAATATTTAACTATTAAAAAAATTGAACTAAACATAATTCTGGATGGGAAGAAAAAGAAAACTATGGTACCCCCTCCTTTGCTGAGGAGAGGGTTGCCAGTGTATTTGGGAGATATAACCTGTACAAGGGTGGTCTGAAAAGTTTTGGATCTGACAAAGATACATGAATTTGTTTAAAAATTTATTTTTCTACATAATCTCCTTGCAAGTCTGCACATTTCTCCCACCTCTTTAACCCATCCAAATGGCCCTCAGAAGTTATTCTCTGCAAAATAATTGTTTACAAAGGCAATGGCCTCATCATTTGACGAAAATCTATCCTAAAAGTGCAATTTAAAACCGCAATTTGTGGATTTTCGCCATGACAACCACTGAGATGTAAGATTGCACATTGTCTTTGTGAAACATAATTTTTTCAACAGTTGCAGTTGTTTTTCCGCAATTTCTGCCTTCATCTTGTTGAGTAATTATACGTGTTTTTCTTATGGTTTTTCTTTTGGACGTATAATGGGGTATCCAAATTTCATCTACAGTAATTAATCAGCACTAAAACTTTTATTTATTATGCCAACAGAGCATTTGAAATCCTCATTCAAACACATTTTTGGTTTAATGTGAACAAACATGGCATCCTATGCGCGGACAGCTTATTCATGCCTAAATCTTGACTCAATATGTGACAAACACATTATTTGGACATATTCAGTCTCTGCTATCCCTCTTACTTTAATTCGATGGTTGTCTAGCACCTTTTGGTGAACTTTGGCAATGTTATTGTAGTGGTTGCAGTTTTTGGATGTCCCGAACTATCATTTCCCAAACTGATACGGCCATGTTTTAATAAGGTGCCCAAAATTTCATGGTGGTAAATGAAGGTGCAAAATTCTCATACATAGCAGCCAACTCATATTTGATTTGCATAGGTGTATTGCTTTTCAAAAACAAATATTTAATGACAGTCCAATACTCGATTTTCGCCATTTTCTCAAAAACACTCACATAAACTCACTGCAATGATTGTCAAACAACGACTGCATGCCCAAAATAGCTGAAATTTTAGCGAGTACATATCAAAAGATGCTCAAACACATTTCCCGGCTTTTATCAACAAGTGCTGCCATCTTCATTAAAATCGAAAACTTTTCAGACCACCCTCAAAATTCACATATGAGAGGCAGAGATGAAACGAGCTTCGAGAGATTGATAAAATTGTTACTTGTTAAAGACCCAGAGCCATCCTTATGCCATTTGAACATTCATTGAATTCTCTCTAGCCAGCAAGAAAGTAGATAAATGCAGATTCTTACAATCATGAATAAAAAAAAATGGATGAATATATTTTATAGAGAGAATGGAATGAGAAGAGCTTATAGCTCTTTCCTGACATCAACAATGACTTTAAAAAATTTGGATTGAAATAATCAATGGTAAGGATTTATATAAAGAACAAACTTGCCAAAAACAATATGTAGTTCATCTGATTTGGTTTTATTAAGTCGTACTAAAAGCAACACGAGAGCTATTGTAGTTTAGCTGAATAATTGAGAATGTAGACTGTATGATTTTTATACAACTTTATTTACAACAAAAATAAACGATTAAAGCAAATTTTACAGTAGATATTTAATTAGATATTTTCATTAGAAAAAGGGAATTCTTCCAAACATAAAGGTGTCTGAATGGAAAAGCAAGTTGAACAGGAACGAACAAAATCTAGTTTGCGTTCTGGCAACCTTAGACATTAGACACAGATTTCCAGTGGAAAAGAATATTTTTTTAGATGCTGCTCCAAGGAAAAATGCAAAGACAAAGTAAAAGGCATCAGATTCATTAGACAATGTTCATTTTCATTGATTAGGCTTAGAGCACAAACTATTTTGGCTTATTCTTAAACATTCTGAAAAATAAAGTTACCATTAAAAACTCATTAAATAAGCAACTTTTGGGCAAAAAAAAAAAGTTTGGTAACAATTGTTATAACTGCTAAGCACAATAAGAAAAAAAAAATGGCAAAAAAATGAATTTTCAAATAATTTTAAAAATTTTTTGGACAAATGTTTACAACTCCTTCCATACATCAAAGCTCCGGAGGGAAGCAAATAACATTGTGGATTTGAGTGACAAACATTCAAATTTATATACCAGGTTTTACAATTTACAAATAAAGAGAGAATTGGTTAATTCCTATTTTAGTATATTGCTAGACACGATTTTTAAAATTGCACCAAGATGGCGCCAGACGCGCTATTTTCAAAATTGAAACCGTTTTTAAAGGAAAAAAGATGACGTTTTGTCAGACAAAAAAAAGAGAGAGAGAGAAAGATTGTGTTTTGAAGAAAACATGCAAATAGCATAACACATAAAAAAAATGCACTATTTCCAAACTCAAGTCATCTCAACAGAGAACAGGATGTCAGAATAACAATTTCCTAGGCATTGCAATCACAACAAAAATGCATATGAAACAGATTTTGAAATGGACATTTGATTGCTGACAACATTTACTGTAAAAAGTCATGAAACTTGTTATTTTCAAACGAGGAATAATTTACCTAATAATCTTTTTATGCTGATTTTTCCACTTTTTAGTAACATTTGGAAGTATAAGAATGACAGTTTGGTTTTATTAATGTCGCAATAGAAATAACAAGAAGGCTATTGGCAATGCACGTCATAATTTGGAACCTTGGTCAAGTAATGAGGACGATATCCAAGCTACGACCTCCTTCTTCAAACTTGTACACCACAGCAACAGGAGGACTTTGGCTCCTGACAGATTTAACGTACATCAGCCCCGGCTACACAGCAGTTCTTTTATGGCACAAGGCTCGACGTAAAATGCTGGCCTCAAGTCCGCTACCATGACTGTGCAACAATGAAATCGGTATACTGCCCAGACAGTGCGATTTTGTAATCAGCGCTTGATTACCAACCACGCTTTTTTAAAAAAAATGTTATTCGAGTGTCTGGAGAAGAGTCCAGTTCAGCGTAAAAAGGCCAAGAGGAAAAACAGAATCATTTCTATAGTAGGGTTACCAGAAAAACGATACTCAAGACTTTTATGATATTCAAGCCTTTTTTGAAGGGTTACAAACTTGTGAGTGAATATGAAGGATATTGGCACAAGAGCCAGATGTGACCATGATGGTGCCAAACAAGATTTAACTGTGGTCTAGATGTGAAAAAATTGGAGGGAGGGGAAAAATTGGTTGACAAGGAGGATTGAAAAAAAAAAAGGATTGCTAGGGTAAATGGGGGTGCGTCATCAGTGTTTACTAAAGACAGTAAACCCCATAGGAAAGAAAAAGATCACTAAGATGCCTAGGGGTCATGATGCTTACCTAAAGAAGGCAAATCCCTGAGGTCCCCTTAACCAACTTAAACTTAACCTTGGATTAAAACTAAAATGACAGTATTTCACTTTCATCAAAAGCCTTGATTTAGCTACCCAACTAAAGCGAAAAGTTTTACACTGACAAATTCTTAATAATTTATACTTCAGATAGAAATTACAATTATGACTGCTAAAAAAATCCTTTGTGGATTACTTTAATAAGGAATTTACTGACAGAATAGAAAGCACTTTTAGAAATATTCAAGAACTTTTTAAAAATCCCAAAATTAATAAAATTATGTTACTCAACACAAAAAGCAAGTTTAATACTACTTTAAATAAAATAATAAATTTAACCATTTATAATAAATAATTAAATTCATTTATTTGTTCATACCTGCATAATTGTTCTTCTAATCCTCCATAGTTTATAGCATTCAGCATCATCATCCATCCTATAAGAATATTAAACAAAATTTATCTAAAATATATTTATATTTCAACAACTGTACAATAGAAAGATTAAACATCAGTACCTTATAAAAAACATGGAAATAAGATCATTTTCACAGTAGGACATTATGAATATATAAGAAAATAGAGGTTTGCATCCTTCGTGATCATCTTTCACAGCCTGGCATCTCAACCATGCATTGCTGGAGAACGAGCTTAGAACTGGGCGATGCATATGTGCATTTTAAGATGAAACATTTTTTTAAGCCTCTAGAAATTACCCTATGGCCATTACTTTTGAACTGTTCATTAAAATATATCAGTTCTTGACCTTCAATTTACTCACATTCTGAGCTACTTTGGTATTTTGTGAATCAGCTGTTGCGGAATGGGGGGGGGAATAGAAGTCTTAAACTAAAGTTCGCCATCTCAAAAGGGTTAATCAAATGTAACAGCCAAAAGCACTATCATAACAGTACCATCTCATTACAATAAAAATTGACTCGATTTGCAGGCTAATATGTCAAGTAATTGCAGATATGCAGTTCAAAGTTGTATTTTAGTAACAGCCCCCCTACACACACACATGCTTTAATTTAACTTGTTGCCTTGCAACAAGTTCAAATCTAGCAATACGTTCCATCTACTCAAATTAAAAAAAAAAAAAAAAACTACTAAATCACGATATATCATTTCATATAATGCAAGTGGTAAACTATCAACACAATTGCATGTCTAAGGCCCACTTTAAGTTATAGATAATTAAAAAATATCAACAGTTCAAGCTAATATTAGCAAAACCAGTTAACTTACCAAAAACTTAATAAAAAAAATTTTAGTTTTATAAAAGTTACATTTTTTTACACTGACAACCCTAAAGAGAAATTTGCAACAAGGTATATCCATACATGTTTTACACATATGCAAACTACTAAGTGTTTTTTTAGAGTTTACCAATCTATTAATATAAAAATTGATCAATATTACCCATCATTGTCAATTTCTGCTCTCCATTAGGCAAATCTGATGTGAAAAATCATTTGCTCAGCTATTCATTTCAATAAACACATTTACTCAAAAATAAAATTAATAGGGATGGATCTTAAATTAGCGTACTTCTTGGCGGTTGGGAAAAATTCAAAAAGGCGATAAATTGCCAATTTGGTAACCCATCCAAAAAAGTCGTAAAAATCTTGTTCTTGTGGTAACCCTATTATGAAAGGGGATCTCGTTTCTATTCTGATGATTGATTTATTCAATTTCTATATATTCTAATTCTTATTTATATTATATATATTTTAATTCTTATTTATATTATATATATTTTAATTCATATTTATATTATATATATTT
>BMAW01015411.1:837458-858701 GCA_019974015.1 Nephila pilipes | reverse complement strand
CTATATATATTTGAATTTTAATTCTCAATTATACAATATTATACTATTTATCTTTGATTTATTTTAATTGTTATTAATATTAGACTATTTATATTTGATTTAATTTAATTCTTATTAATTTTTATTTTATTATTAATTTTATTATATTATACTATTTATATTTGATTTATTCATATCTATATATCTATATATTATATTTCTTATTAATATTATATTTATTCATTATACTACTTAATTAGATTATTTTTTAATTTATTTAGTTACATTACTTAATTATTTTACTTTTTAATTTATTATTTATTACTAATTTAATTAATGCCGAAGAAAGCATTGTGAATGATACGTTTAGAGATTTCCTTCACACGATCGTCATAGTTTACCCGCCTGATCATAGACATCCCTTCATCATAAGATTAGTGCTTTTTTCACGTTTTTTAAAATTAATTTCATGTTGTCCACAAATGCTGATTTACTACGTTTTTTTGTTTTTTGGTCATAATTTCACCGTATTTTGTTACCTTTTTTTAACATTTCGTAGTTATGTTATATATAAGTATATTTATTGAAAAAAATCTTATATTTATTTTAAATTTATTTAATACAATCTTAAAACAATAAAACTTAGATAAATATATTTAAGTAAAATTAAGATCTACCCTATTTCTTATTTTAATGTTTGCCACGAAACGCTGATTTAATACGTTTTTTGTCTATCGGATAAAACTTCGCCGTTTCTTAAACATTTCTAATGCTTCGGCTCATGTTTCTCTATATTTCACAGTTAGCATGGTTTTTGTCCAACGGTCAAAACGCCATCTCGATTCCGACTTAAGACTTAGAGCAGTCCGCATTTGGCTTCACTTTGGTGCGATTTTAAAAACGCGCCAAGAAGTACGCTAAATTAGGAATTTACCATTAATAGTTCTTCACTATAAATATTTCACAATCGCATACAGGATAGAAATAAAAAATCATTTCAATCTTATTACAAAACAATGTTTGGTCCAAGTTCACACATCTATTCATAATCGGCCATTTCCCTCTCTGCAAATTTGCATTTCGAAATTTATCAAATTTTACATTTACCCTGATTCTATTTACATGCTTGTATACACTTCCTTGTGTTGCTGTGATTATAGAAGGTTCTCAACTATATTTCATTAACAGAACTAATTTGATATTGCAATACCACCCAGTTTCTGGGGCGATTTCGAAATCACATCAAATATGTGTTTAGCAGCCGGAGGTTTGTAACCAAGAGGGGCCCTACTTACTAAAAAAACCGGAAAATGAAGAATAGAATTACTGATACTTGATGATTAAATTAAAAACAATAGTAGTACAAATACTAGAAAAAGGTGAAAATGATTAAATATTTGTATTAACATAATTTATAGGGAAAAAAATTCTGAAAATGAGTACCAGGAAAAAACGAAAGAATTTAGAAATATTGAAAAATCATAGATAATGGTAAAAAAAAATATGTTGGGTTAAAATAAACACTAAATATAAAAGGGAGAGGGATAGCCGAATATGGAATTACGGAAAAATCCTGAATTGGATTCCTTGACTCACCATCCCAAACCACCAAGCAAGATCCAAGAATTTAATAAAAGAATCCATATTTATGATAAAGCATTTTCCTTAACATGTACAATATGGTGTAATCTTCAAATCTTTTGTATTCAGGCAAGTAAGTTTTGCAGTACTTTACAGTATCTTAAGTGTTCATAACCTCTTTACTTAAGCATTTACAAGATTTCCAACAGTCCAAAAAAACTGCAACTTACGAAAAATTTCTGACCTTCCTATGAAATTTATAAGGAGTGTTTAAAAATTAATCAAAACCAAAATAGTGAAAATCTGCAATTTGTTACTAGAAAAAGAGAATTAAGCGCCATAGATGTACACGCCTGGCAGCTCAATTTTGTACAGCAAGATCCTTAATAAGAAATTCAGCTCTCCAATTTAAGACATTTACAATTTTTTTTCATATCCATATATAATGATGACCAAAATGACCAAAGTCATAGTTAAAGGATGGAGGAACAACACCCTTGGAAAACATTACTAACCATAAGTGAGAATTTGGATAATCTTTTTAGTTGTAATAATTCAAAGCAGAGAGAACCCTCATACCCTGACCAAAAAAATACTATTACTCACCAATAATTGCTCTGATATCCATATTTTAAATAAATTCTGAAAATATTCAAAGAAACAACTCCAAGCACACCACTAGAAAAATGTAAATAAACAATATCTTAATTCAAAATAATCACTTGAATCAGCACAAAGTTACCACAAGAAAAAATAAATGGATCTTAAATTAGCGTACTTTTGGCGACTGAGAAAAATTCAAATTGGCGATTTATCGCCAATCTGGTAACCCATCCAGAAAAGTTCCAGAAAGTCGTAAAATCGAAAGAATCGTATTTTTGTGGTAACCCTACTATGAAAGGGGATCTCGTTTCTATTCTGACGATTGATTTATTCTAATTCTTATTTATATTATATTATACTATATATATTTTAATTCTTATTTATTTTATATATAATTTAATTTTTAGCCTAGGCTATATTATATATATTTTAATTCTTATTTATATTATACTATATATATTTCAATTTTATTTCTTATTTATATTATTTTATACTATATATATTTGAATTTTAATTCTCAATTATATAATATTATACTATTTATCTTTGATTTATTTTAATTGTTATTAATATTACACTATTTTTATTTGATTTAATTTAATTCTAATTAATTTTTATTTTATTATTAATTATTTTTATTATATACTATTTATATTTGATTTATTCTAATTCTGTATTATCTATATATTATATTTCTTATTAATATTATATTATTTATTAGTTATACTACTTAATTATATTACTTTTAAATTTATTTAGTTATATTACTTAATTATTTTACTTTTTAATTTATTACTAATTTAATTACTGCCGAAGAAAGCATTGTGAATGATGATACGTTTAGAGATTTCCTTCACGCGATTGTCATAATTTACCCGCCTGATCACAGACATCCCTCCATCATAAGGTTAGTGCTTTTTTCACGTTTTTTAAAATTATTTTCATGTCTTCCACAAATGCTGATTTACTGCGTTTTTTTGTCTTTCGGTCTTAATTTAACCGTATTATCTTACCTTTTTTCAACATTTCTTAGTTATGTTATATATAAGTATATTTATTAAAAAAAAAAATCTTATTTATTTTATACAATCTTAAATATATTTATCTAAGTTTTATTGTTTTAAGTAAAATTAAGATCTACCCTATTTCTTATTTTAATGTTTGCCACAAAACGCTGATTTAATACGTTTTTTGTCAATCGGATAAAATTTCGCCGTTTCTTTAACATTTCTACCGCTTCGGCTCATGTTTTTCTATATTTCACAGTTAACGTGTTTTTTGTCCAACGGTCAAAACGCCATCTCGATTCCGACTTAAGACTGAGAATTCCGCATTTAGCGCCACTTTGGCGCGATTTTAAAAACGCGCCAAGAAGAACGCTAAATTAGGAATTTACTTATAATTAGTTGGACTCGTATTTTTGGGGAGCCTGGGGACGAGGAATTTTTGGACGATAAGTGGTGGGGTTTAAACTACATTTTCACTGGATTTTCAAAAAAGTCGTTTCAAATAGGCAGCAAGATGGAACGTAATCGGAAAGTAAATTTCGTACATACATTGCAGTTGTAAAGAAGCGATGTAAAAATGGATTGCGTAATAAACTGAAAACCACTATAAAAGAAAGAACCACATACCTTATTCCGATGGGACGTCTATATCCATCGGAGGGTAAACATTGATGATGGCACGAAGGAACTCTCGGAAAGTTTTATCGCTCAAAGAATGCTCCCTTCGAGATCGCCACATGTATTCGGCTAAGTAAAGAAACTGATTTTCCACATTGGCAGCAAGATTTGTAGCACGCTTGACCAAAGACCATAACCCTTCATTACCGTTGGTGCGAGTACTGGATTCAGGGCCATTAAATGTCAGACTGTGGCTGACCCGTAAGTGTTCGAACTCCTCATTCGAGAGGCAGTCATAGGTCCTCCATAGGTCTGAAACTATTACGGACCCTGGCAAAACCCAATTATTAATCACTACAAGCAATTCCTCTTTCGTCCCTCGTTCTACCACTTGGAAAAAACAAGCATCCGTCCCCTTTTCGATTCCAACAAAAACCCATTTTCCACTCACAGGTTTTCCTCTTCTGCAATTCAATTTCTCAAACTTACTCTCGTCAATCTCCACAATCACTCCTTTTCCGCCAATTGCAACACTATCATCCATTACATTCAACAAGCATACTTCACGACAAAAACCGAACCAGTCTACCACTGTATTCTTATTAATACACACTTCTTCCACACAAAAATTATTCTGCACCTTACCAAACCACATTCTTGTCAAAAGCAAAATTTCAATAATACTTAAATGACTATTTTCAAACCATGATCCAGATCTAACACTCATTTTTTTCGTATGCCGATTTGCTGCTCCTTGCTTACGGCACAACCATATATAACCATCAACAGCATCCTTACACGCAGTTAACTTCATTTTCTCGTAACAAATACAACATTTATTCATGCTTGCAATTAATCCTTCTTTCATGCACCAATCAAGTACAGTTTTCAAACCTTCAAATTCCAAACGATTGAAAAAGCTCATAGTCAAATTGGTATTGCGAGACATTTCCCTATATTCTCAGAGCTTCCCAAATATAACTAACAATCCAGCCAAGCGTTGAAACGAAAATGGCGTGAATAAACCTAGACTTAAAATAGTAGGGTTACCAAAAGAGGATTACCAGTTTAGCGATTTATCGCCCAGAGAATTTGTGTTGCCAAGTTGTCCTGGTCTTAGATACAACGATTACCTTTTGTTCTGAAAAAAGATTTATAAATAAAGCTTACCTTCTAGTTTTTTATTCAAATAGTCAGATTTCTTTTCGAAAAGTAAATCAAAGTTTAAGAAATATTTTCACGACAGCTTAAGTACTGATATTTAAAACTTCACTATTTGTATAAACACGATCTGTGTATCAATATTTTAGTTTTCATTTCGCGGATACAGTTAAATAGAGAATTTACAAAGTTACAGTTAGTTTCAATATTTTGCTTTTAACGGTATTTTCCCTTAATGATCATGTCCTTTTAGTTTCCGTTCTATTAAGGTTTGAAATAAGAAAAGTTATTTACAACGCTAGAATTAAAGTGATGTAGGAAACAGTAACGAAGCTGAGCGGATGAGTAATACTATATAGGAATGGCAACACTTATACCTACAATGTTTAAAAAAAATAAATGATGTAGGAAATAGGAACGAAGCAAAGCGAACGTGTAATGCTATTTAGACCGCATACTAAGGCAGCACATATTCCTACAAACAGTAGAAATATAAGTCATGTAGGAAATAGGAACAAAGCAAACCGGAAAAGTAATGCTATTTTGGAATGGCAGCGCATATTCCTACAAAGTGTAGAACTATTAGATTTCTTAGGTTACCATATCTAGCTACTTATGAACTATTGGCTATTTTCTAAATAATTACAATAACGAAAAAAACAGCAAAGCGCCGATTCGTTTATCTTGTTGATATAATGCTAAAATTTTCAATTCAACCAGTCTTAACAAGAAAAAAAGAGACTATTATATTCTTTTATAGAGTAATACTTTGCCATCTGAGCAATATCGTATTCAATTAAGAATTGATCAAGTTTTCAAAAATCTTAAATTATTATATTAATATGTTTGTATGTAATATTTATCAGAAACATGATATATTTAGTTTTTATGCATATAATGTAAGTGAATTAATGTTAAATTGTAAATACGAGCATTTTAAGCTGAAAGTAGGAAAGTATAACATTTTAACTAAATCATGTACAATTCTGTTTGTTTAGTCTTCAGTGAACTTTGAAATCTTGTTAGCTTTTTCAAATGAAATTAAGTATTCAATACTTAAGAAAAAATATTTTTTTAGAAATTGTCATATGTTATAATCATTTAATAATAATAAAAGCAAAACTTGTGTTTTTGTTAATTTATATTTAATGTTATTTTTATTTGTGTTAAATATTTTTTGCATAATATGTATCATATTTTATATCTATGTTAAAATCCTAATTAAAATTTCAATTTAGTGTAAGAAACTGTAAGTTTTTATATTTCTGAATTACAAGAACAAAGTATGGCAAAAGTATATAGCATTGTGAGATAGTCTCTTCTAACTATCCTAACTCATAATGATATTGATCTTTTTTTTTTTCTACTTTAAAAATTATTCATGATTGCATCCATTTTTGACAGTATTATGTAGTGAAAATTTTAAAATAAATCTTAAATATGTTTATAAATAAGAGTGTGGATGAAAATTAGCCAATTTTTTTCCAAATACATAGTTGTGTATTTCTTGATGCATATATTTGAGTGAAAAATAAAAGTAAATACAACATAAGCATAATTTTTAGGAAATCTATTGATTGAGAAGCTAGCTAAAATTCTAAGCTTACAAAAATAAAATTTCATTACATTTTACATACAATTAGAAAAGTTTATTTCAATTATTATTAAAATTTTCAATTCATCGAGTCAAACAAATATGCAAGAAATTATTACGTTATTTTATTGAATAACAACTTACCATCTGAACAATATCTAAATTCAATTAAGAATTGATTAAATGTTCTAAAAGTTTTAAGTTATATTAAAATGTTTGTGGGTAATATTCAACAGAAACATTGTGTTATTAGAAAATATACATTTCAATTATATCTATGTTTCAATCCTATTAACATTGAATTGTAAATAGGAAAGTATAACATTTTAACAAAATCGTGTATAATTCTGTTTGTTTGGTCTTCAGTGAACTTGGAAATCTTGTTAGCTTTTTCAAATGAAATTAAGTATTCAATACTTAAGAAAAAATATTTTTTTAGAAATTGTCATGTGCAATAATCATTTAATAATAATAAAAGCAAAACTTGTGTTTTTGTTAATTTATATTTAATGTTATTTTTATTTATTCATGTTAATTATTTTTTGCATAATATGTATCACATTTTATATCTATGTTTAAATCCTAATTAAACTTTCAATTTAGTGTAAGAAACTGTAAGTTTTTATATATCTGAATTATAAGAACCCATTATGGTAAAAGTATAGACACAGTGTAGCAAAAGTATATAATATTGTGTGTTAATCTTTTATTTATCCTATCTCATAATAAAAAAGATTTTTTTTTCTATTTTAAAAGTAACTTATGATTATTAAATAGTGAGAATTTTAAAATAAGTCTTAAGTATTTTAAATATGTTTACTAATAAAAGAGTCAGGAAGAAAATTAGCCAATTGTTTTTGAAATACATGGTTGTGTATTTCTTGATACACATATTTGTGTAAAAAATATAAATAAATGCAACATATGCATAACATTTCATAGGAAAATATTGAGTAAGAATAATTGTAACCTTATAAAACTGAAAAATTTTTACATTTTACACCAAATAGAAAAGTTTATTATAAAAACAGATTAAAACTGTTTTGTTGAGTTACAAAACCGTCATCTTGATTACTACTATTTGGCCCTAAATCTATACTATTCAGTTGTAATATTTTGTCTTAAATTAAATTTCACTCAACATCTAACTAATACTAATTTTTATTTCAGTTTAACTAATCTAATTCATGTAAATAGGATTTGAAAATAATTGTTTGAACGTTTTTCATTCTCTTGTATTAGTGAACAAAATTGTTGAAAATACATATATTTCCTTTTATTAGTCTTTCTAAAATATTCGTTTGAGATTTTGATTAATGGTATAATAAAAAGAAAGAAGCCTTTGATTAAAACGCGAAACAATTTAAATTAAATACACCCAGGATAATTAGCTGATTTTGCTTGCATCGTGTTAAAAAATAAAGCCTAATTTTTATAACTATGTTTTAAAATAAAGCAAGTTTAACAAAAAGTTAAAATAATTAAATAATAGTAATAAAATAATTTTTTATTTCTTTTTTTCAAAGGGGTTAAACGGGTTTGTTGCCACTTTCTTATTCTGTATTTATTTTTAATTACGCTGTGGATATGTGGAAGAAGCCTGAGGTGCGGTGTGGAGATATTTTTTGAGGTGCTAGCAGAGTTAATTACAATTTTGATGTAGTTCTTGAGTGCATTAATAACTTCATCACGATCATTGGTAATTTTGTACTGTCCGGGAAGAATATTCTAGAGAATATTTTAGTCAATTAGTGTTTGTGTTGTTACGAAGGTGGGGAGGAAGAATATTAGTGAGAGCTATTTCCATCAGTTTGATTTTATAATCGCTGTTGAGAACGTTAATGGCTTTAATGTTAAAAAGTGAGTTGTTTAAGAGAATCTACGTCGTACATGATGACGTTTTAAAGAGGTAGATAAGGCCTTTTAGTAATCATCATAAAAAAAAAGTTCTAAATACAATTAACCATTTATAATGTGGCCGCATTAGCCTAGTGGTTATGGTCGTAACTGGCAGTTTTCGATGAGTCGAGCCTTGATGCCACTGAAGACCTGCCGTGTAGCCGGAGCTGATGCACGTTCTATCTGTCGGGACTCAATATCCCCCTGATGGCGCGGTGTGGAAGTTAGGAGAGGGGGATTCCAGTTCAGGTGTCATCTTCGTCATTTACTTTCCGGATTCCTGGAAAACTGCCACAATGATACCGATCCGGAAGCCCGGAAAAGATCCAACTAAACCTGAAAACTACAGACCTATATCCCTCCTCTCAGTGTTAAGCAAAATCGCAGGAAAAAATTATCCACAATAGACTGAGCAAATTCAATAGTGAAAATGACATCCTGATCCACGAACAGCATGGATTCATTCCAGAGCTCTCCACATCACACCAACTACTCAGAGTGGTGGAACTAGTTAAAACTGGATTCTACAAAGGACAACTCACAGGTGCTGTTTTCCTTGATATTCAGAAAGCATTCGACCGGGTCTGGCATACTGGTCTACTTTATAAACTAATAAAAATTAACACCACCACCCCACCTAATCAAAATTATCAAATCTTATTTAGAAAATCGAAATTTCTCTGTCTTCATCAATGGAACCTACTCTTCACCAAGAAATATCGCAGCAGGAGTCCCGCAAGGAGGAATTTTATCGCCGACCCTCTTCAACTACTTCGTGAACGACATCCCCAAACACCCAGACACAACTCTCTGCGTGTACGCAGATGACACTGCGATACTAGCACGTCACTACTTCCCGAAAAACGTAAGCCAAGCACTAAACAACCACCTCAAATACTTAGAAGTATGGTACTCAACTTGGAAAATAGCCCTGAATGTTTCCAAGACAGAGGCCGTCTTCTTTAATAAAAATAATAGAAACATCGAACCTGACATATATTTAAATAATAAAAAAATCCCTTGGTCCGGGTACACAAAATACCTCGGTGTTACGTTAGATAAGAAACTCACTTTCAAACAACACGTAATACTAATTAAGCAGCGATATAAAGCAGCAGTCAGTAAAAATTTTCCCCTTCTCGCGAGAGACTCTACATTAAATAGAACCAACAAGATGCTTATCTATGCACTGATGCTTAGACCTATCCTGACTTACGCCTCCCCTGTCTGGGCCCACTATGCACCTACTACTATGGATTTCCTAGAAAGCTCTCAATCCAGCATCCTACGAACAATAGTAAAAGCACACTGGTACATGCGCACTGCTGATATCAGAAATTCATTAAATTTCCCAACTCTCAAGCAATTCATCAAAAAACTAGCGAAAAACTTCTACAATAAAATCGATATCTTCACCAACAGAACCATTCAGGCAATAGAGAAATATACTCCAATCAATAATAATCAACTTCTGCACAGACCACGTGAAATACTACTTGATTAATTCTCAATTTCTCATCATCATCATTTTTCTACACCGTTTCCAGCCAAAATCTTCTTCAAAATGACATGCATCATCAAAAGCCAATAGGAGCGCACCCAGCAACCTGTAGGAACGCTCCCTTTCCACAATCAAGAACCGACTTCAATTTCTTCTTAACCAGACATGAGGAATAAGTCAGGATACTTCTACCAACGCCACTAGTATTAGCCTCACTTAACAGTAATAATAATCAATAGCATTTATTTAAAAAAAATTTAAAACTTCAATTTTAAAATTTAAAACTTTTAAGATAAAAAGGAACCACCTTCAAGAATCTTCTCTTTCTCGTCGTCAAGCGCTCTGACTATACCTTAATGTCCATTCTGCAAATAAAATGGACTACTCAGATTCTAATATCTAATAACTTAAATTTAATTTTAAATTTTTAAAAATTTACTGATTCATAGTTATTATAACTTTTAATTTTAATTGTAAAATTAATAACTAAGTATTGCTCGTTCAACTTTTTTACTCTGGCAATTCATTATTTTTTCAATTTTTGAATTAACTTCTGGGCAAGCTGAAAACCGAAGTTCTGTCTCACCTCCAACTAATTAATTAAAACTGGGGAATAAAGCCCGTGAGGGTTATTCACCCCAATATAAAGTCACGTTCCTTCCTTCCTTCGTCACTGACCAAAGTTCAAAATCACGGGGTCCATCGTCAATAGCCTTCGTGTTGCTTCCTACACAAAAAATTTATATATATATATATATATATATATATATATATATATATAATTGATAGCATTTAAAAAAATACATTCTTTCATGGAAAAGTTCCAAATACAATTATATATTTCGTAATTGATAATACCTTTAAAAATATATCTTTACCCTCTTAAAAAGATTCCAAATACAATTACACATTCTGTATTAAATGCATTTTTGAAAAATTAATTATTTACATCAGTTTCGAATTTAGCTGCATTAAAAAGTTTCAAATACGATTATATCCTTTATATTGGTTGTATTTTCAAAAAATATATTCTTTACGCCATTTTCGAGCTTGTTTTACTTTTTAAAAATTTTTACAACATTTTCAGAAGAATATTTTATATACTTTTAAAGAGAATTTATGCTTTTAAAAGGAGGAGGTATGTCACATATGCTGCAGGGCCGCGGTAGCCTAGTGGTCAAGGTCGTGGACTCGCGGCCGGCGGTTTTCGTTCAGTCGCGGATTCGATCCTTGGCCGCCAAAGACCCGTCGTGTAGCCGAGGCTGATGCATGTTAAATCTGTTCAGGGCCAAAAGTCCTCCCGTTGGCGTGGTGTAGATGTTAGGAGAGGAGGGAGCAGCTCAGGTGTCGTCCTCGTCACTTGACCGTGGTTCAAAATTACGAGGTCCTTCGCCAATAGCCCTCGTGTTGCTTCTAGTGCGACGTTAATAAAAACTAAACACACATACTGCAAAAGGATATTTACTACGTTCCATTTTTTAAAGAAATTACAGTTTTAATATTTGAAGTAGTTGATAAATATTAAAGTTTTGTAAACATATTATTTTATCACAATTGAAAGCAATAGAGCTCATTAATTTGTGATCATGACCTTGAGGTAAGGTGCTGTTTTTTTTTTTTTTTTTTTTTTTTTTTTTTTTTTTTTTGAATTTTGAGTTTATTGTCTTTGGTAAACACGGGTGACGCCCTCTTCTAGCTATCTTTCTCTATTCTCGACTCTTTCAAGCCAAATGATTTTTCTTTTTTCCATTTTTCAAACATCTAGAGCATGCTTTTCTAAAGTGCGGCCCAAAAGCCTTTAAAATGAGGCCCAAATGCAAATTATGAAAATATTTAAATTTTCACATTCAGTTAAAAAGTCTTTAAAAAGTAATTGTACTAATTTTAAATTTTTTTCGTTAGCCATGGACGAAAACACTGAGGATTTTGATACGGCACAATTGGCAATTTTTATAAGAGGAATCTATGAACATTATAACATCACGGAAGAAATAATTTCTTTAGTATTGTTAAAAGACACAAAAAAGTCTGTAGATTTATTCTATGAAAAGGTTTTCCTTATCTATGAACAATTTATCAGCTATCATAACCGATGAAGCCCTTGCCATGGTTGATAAAAATAGGGGACTCGTTAAAATGGTTAATATTGAAGCCGTCGCTCCCGGCAATACATTCTTGATGGTATATCATTGTATTGTACATCACGGCAATTTATGTGGAAAAATTTTAAAAATGGAAAGTGTATTAAGCGTTGTTATAAAAACCACTAACTTTATAAGAGCAAAAGGACTTAATCATAGATATTTTGAAGAGTTTCTTAAGGTAATAGGCACTGAATTTGCAGATGTTATTTATTATACAGAAGTAAGATGGCTAAGTAAGGGGCAAATTCTCAAAAGATTTTACGATTTAAGAACTGAAATAAAAATATTTATGGAAACAAAAGGAAAACCTGTGCCTGAATTTGAAGACGAAGATTGGGTTTTATATTTGGCTTTTTTAGTAGACTTAACAGAACATTTGAATGATTTAAATTTGAGACTTCAAGGAAAAAATCAATTTATTAATAATATGTTCCAAACAATAACAGCGTTTGAAAGAAAGTTGAAATTTTGGCTTAATCAAATAAAAGTAAGATTTGACACATTTCAGTACTTTGGCTGCAAATAAACCAGTGAGTTGCACAAAATATGCTGCATTAATTTTTGATTGAATTCAAGATTTTGAAAGCAGATTTCAAAATTTTTGAAAAATTGAAGAGTATTTCAACATAATTTCTACTTTATTTTCTTTATAAATAAATAAATTGCCTTCAAATCTTCAAATGGAATACATTGAACTGCAAAGTGACATTCAACAGAAAGAAAAATTTGGGAATGTTTCTTTACTGGAGTTTTACAAAGATTACCTACCCCGCCATAAATATCCTATTTTTCACAATCATGCTTTCTTAACGTCTTCAGAATTTGGCAGTACTTATATTTGTGAACAATTATTTTCAAGAATAAAGCTTACAAAAATCAAAAATAGGACAAAGATCACTGACAAACATCTTGAAAATGTATTAAGAATTGCAACCTCGTCTATTGAACCTGATTTCGATTTGCTTGTTCAACAAAAGCAAATTCATCCATCTCATTAATTCGAATTTTTTCCATCTTTATGAAATCCAAACTAAATGAAAAGAAAATTTTACAAATTTAAAATAAATACGTACTTATACATGTTTAATTCAAATTTAAAAAAAAATACAATAAAAAAGTTAATTTATTTTAATAAAACTACATAGAGTTAATTTTTATTTCATTTTGTTCAAAAATGTTGTATGTGCGGCCCAGCAAAAAAAATTTTTTTTTTTTCCTTTTTTTTCAAAGTGTCCCTCAAACGGTCATAGTTTAGGCACCCATGATCTAGATCATATCTTGTTTGACCTCGCGCCATAAAACTTCCTCATCTCTCTTATCAATTTTCGGGAATAGTATCGAAAAATATAGACTGAATTTCTACACATGAGATTTGTTTTTCTCTCTATTTTTCTTTGTTTTATTATTATAAATCTAAATAATTATTATTTTTGTTTTATAATTTTTCAAATATGAAATTAAAACAGAAAAATATTGAAAAACTGATCTATTTGAAATGTTGATTTCAAAGAAAAAAACCTATAAACTTACCTCATTTAATTTTGAGGTTTTATAGAAGAAATAGATGGAATTTTTTTTATTATTATTATCTGCTTTCTGTGTGTGTGTGTTCTTCGTTTTTTTTTTTTTTTTTTTTTTTTAATTTCAACAGATGAAAAATTTGATTAGCATTTTGAACTTAAAGTATGATTGGCTATTTCATAAATAAATATTTTTTTAAGAAATTGGAAAATATATACTCCATGAAAGCACAAAAATTTCGTTTCAGATTCTTTTCGGCTTAACACACATAAATTACTTCCGACCGTGGAAGTACTATAGATTCCTGAAAAAAAAAAAAAAAAAAAAACTGTGGAGAAAAAAGCCTTTAATGCGTCTTGCTTTGAAATATTGAATTTGTCCTAATAAAAGTAAAAACTAATTTATTGGATTCAGTTGTATAATTTTCTATTCTAATAACTGTAAAATTAAATATTTCATTTTCCATTAATATGTTCTTCTATTTAACTTCGTAATTTCAACTAAGTTTCAGTTGATGGTAAACAATGTATGAATAAAATTGTGTGGAACTCCAATCAATAACTTGTTTTCCTATACTGATCAAGCATAAATATAAATTTTTTTGAAAAATAGATTTATTGTATAAATACAGCAAATTTATACGTGATCAAAGCTTTTCTAATCCGTATTCCCCACAGAATTCAGTAAAAAACTTCAGTGTAAGTTTTTAAAAATTTTAATTTAATGTAGATTTTTTTTCTAAGGGGCATATATTAAGTTTTTTTAAACATCTTTCTTGGTATATTTGGATGCTGTATAGTGAAAATAACAACTTTAAAATATTCTAATGCTTTTTGTGTTTTTAATAAAATTATTTCAGATATTTAAGGAAAAGTATAATTTTTTCTAAAAAATAGGAGGAGAGGAAATCATATTATATATATATATATATATATATATATATATATATATATATATATATATATATATATATATATATATATATATATACTTTTTAAACCACAGCTATTATTTAATTATTTTATAGAGGAAAAATTTAGAGTAAAATAGAGGCAACAATTTTCTGTTCTTTTAAGAAACTGCAAAGAATAGTTATCGTTGAAGCAGCATTTAAATCCTTTACGGAATAGAATATTCCTTCAACTCAAAACTATTTTGTAACAAATATTTAAAAGGTCCTGCTAATCGTATTTCAATTAATTGTAAAACATAATATGTTCAAGTCTAATACTGTCTTGTAAATTATAAAGACGAATTTTATGTGTTGACTTTTTTTTCTTTCCCTCCTACTTCAAATAATTCATTTTCTTAACCTTTTATTTGTTAAAAATTTTACTCAGGGTTTAACTATATTTTTTAATTTTCTTTGAGTATTTTATTCACAACAAGAGAAAAAAACTTTTTCAAAAATTTAGTTGATGGAAGGTTATTAACACACTCGTCTTTGAATCCTGTGAAAACAGTTATAACAAACCGGTTGATTATTTCTGTAGAGAAGAATGGTATTGTTCTCTTCCAATACAAAAGATTTGATTAAAAATTTTGCAGAAATTAAAGCTAGATGAATGATATGTAATGAAAAATAAAATATCATTTTTTTTCTTTCTTTTTTTGGAATTCATAACATTTCTTAAAATTCAGCAATATATTTCAAAGGATTTTATTTGTTATTATTCGAACAAAAGATAAGTTATGTAGAGTGGTTTGTGACAAAAAAAAAAGTTCAAAAGCTTATAAGTTATATCTTATCTAGTGATAAACAGTTTCTTACAATTAAACAGTTATGAACCTATTTAAGAATATTTGCAATAAAAAAAAAAAAAATCCCATCTCTTTTACTTTTTCATTGTTTTATATTAAATGATATCAGGATTTGATATTATAGAACGGTTTATGCTAAAGCGAATTTTTAGCAAGTAACATGTGTATTACCTTTTTACCCGTTTTGCTTATTATATTTGCGTAGTGACTTATGAGGCAAAATTACGGTCGATACATATTTTTCAACTGTTAATTATTATAATAAGAAATCAATTCGAGAAAAAAAAAAGTGCTAAATTGAAACATGAATAGGTGCTGAAACTTTAGGTTTTAAAACGTTGCTCTTTTCACATTCACAGAGACGAATTATCCATAAAACTAAAGTTTATTCTATCCTGTAGATACTTTGGATCCTTCACAAATAATATGATTTTGATTCTGATAGACTTAGAATACCACTTAAATTATTTTGAATAATTAATTATTATTAACCTATTTGGGTATTCTGTACAGTATTTAGGTATTCAATAAATAGATTCAAATCATTGAATTAAATGTAATATGAAGCAGACTCCGGTGTTCAATAAGTAGAATTTTTGATGTAATCATGACTCGATTACTACTAAAATTGGCCACGGCAGCCGAGTGGTCATGATCGTTAACTCGTTACCAGCGTTGTTTTCCTCAAATCATAGATTCTAGTCCAGATTTCTCAAAAGGTTTACTGTTAAGTGGGGCTGCTGCACTCCAAATCTGACGAGGCCCCAAGTTTTCGCACTGGCATTGAGTGGAAGTTTGGCGAGTGGAATTTCAATTCAAGTGTCGTCCCCGTTTGACCGGGGTTCACAAATTTTGAGGTCCATCGCCAATAGCCTTCGTGTTTCTTCTTATTGCAGCGTTAACAAAACAATTAATCAATCAATACTATTAAAATTAGATCATTAATGAGCGTCAGTTATGGGGGTTGCTGAGAATACTATGCACCGGGCCCCCAGCATGATCAAGAGCTAAAATAATGTACTCATGCTAGATGAAAACTTGACAATATTCCTATCGTTGTCAGTATGACGAAAAGTACATCTTATTGTAAATATTATTATTGTAGGTCTCTGAATTTCGGCAATCTTCAAATTAATCCTTGATTATGCGAGTGTTAAGTTTTTGTTATTTGATTCGGGGAACTTCCGAGGATCTCCACTTAAACAGGACTTTTTAGAGTGAATGTAAAGTTTATTGGCGCAAGAGCCAGATGTGGCTATGATGCGCCAAAAAAGATTTAACTGTGGTCTAGACACGAAGAAATTAAAAAAAAAAATACAAAAATTGGTGGACAAGAAGGAGGATCGAAAATAGAGAAGGCTCGCTAGGGTATCCCGGGAGTGCGTTATCCATTTTTACCTAAGACAGTAACCCCATGGGAAAGGAAAAGATCACTAGGGTGCCTCGATCACTAATCCCCGAGTCCTGTGATATAATGACCAGGGGCAAGGTGCCCGGCTACATCCCCAGACGCTGGGTACCCATTTTAGTCGCCTCTTAGGACATGCATGAGCAACAATGGTACTATTTTGTCATTCCCGGTCATCACATGGGTCCTGGACTTTTAAGAAAAAAAAATCTCAATATCATTTGAAACTACAACCAATATTAGGTATGTAAATTTTGAAGAGAAAAGAGTAATTTCGTGGGTTTATTGTGTAGTAGCTGATATTATTGGAGATTTGTAATACAAATTTGTAATATCCTAGAAGAATTTATTGCTGTAAGTTACGATAATACGGCGGTATCCGAAACTAAAAGTCAATTGGATTCAAAGCAAGAAATGTTATTTATTTTATGTTTAATATGATTTGCAATATTGTCCAAAATTAACACTAATAATAAACTATTTCAAGCAAAAACAATTGTTCTTTGCTCGGCTTTTAATTTAATCAATAAATATAAAACTAAGATCCAAAATTTAAGAAAAAAAATTTAACATATTTTTAGACGAAGCTCAGTATTAGTAAGTAATTTGAATATTTCAGAACATTTTCCTGAAAAACGAAATTCGAAAAACTTCATATTCAGAAATACCAAAAGATGAATTTATAGAAGACACGGTAGAGATGATTTCAGATGTTATTTTTAACACTGTAATTGTACAAATAGAATATAGAATTAAAAATATATCAAATATTTTTTTTTTATTTCAAATCACTCACCGATATAAAAACATTAGAAAAATATGAATCAGAAAAATGTTCGAAAAACTTTGTTAAGTTCTTGCAACATATTGCTGAAAAGCTGTTTTGCACAATGAAGTTCGTGAAGAATAAATGTTGCTAATATTTCAATAATCATCGCCTTACAAAATTTCTACAAATAGCTTTAACAAATGTTACACAAAATTTGAAATATTTGTTCAAAAGTTTTGTTAAATTGTATATATTTTTATTAATGCTTTCTAAATTTGCTTGTTCACCAAAATAAGATAAATTTTGAAATCAAAATAATTTCAAAAATAAGGTTCACATAGTGATACATTTTCTTTTTTGTAAAAAATATCATCTTTTAATATTTTTAAACTTCAATGTCTGATAAAAGAAATGACATGTTTGATTAAAAGGAGAGAAAAATTGAATTAAGACAGCTCGAGATCAATAGCAGGATTTTCTTGCGTATTCAAAAATATAATTTACATTCTGATTAAAATATTAAATGAGAAGAATTTATTGTTAAGAAGATAAAAATAAATCAAGGGCAATTATATCAATTACTATTATTCTAACATTGAAAATACGAATGTAATTGCACACTTTTCATGAAAGAGGGAAATTAAATTATCACTTACTGAAGCAAATTTGAAATCATTCTAAGACGATCGGTAGAAAATAATTTGACAAATTGAGAAAAATTAATTAAACCCTATAGTTTCATTGTTTTTGTAATCAGGCTTTCGGAGATTTTCAAATGTTTGATATTATTTTTCATGCCAAAAAGGTATTTAAAAGCTTAAATAAAATGCTTTAAGAAAATCAGCAAATAGCTTGAGTTTTATCGAAAGTATGATTATTTAATAAACAAACGTGGAAAAAAAATTAAATTACCATTTACTTTAGCCAATCTATTTCTGTATAACTAATTCTTTTTCTAATAAGGTATCGGCACCGGTAAACACATCATCAATATACATATCTCTTAATACAACTGAAGCTCCTAATGGTAAATTCTCTGATTCATCGAAAGCTAGTATTCGAGTAGCTAATTATGGCTCGCTGGTTGTTCCATAAATGACAGATGTCAACTCAAAAAGTTTTTTATTGGCTCGTCATTTTCTTCTTTCCAAAAAATGCGCTGATCTGGATGAATCCAAATCATCCTAAACATTTTTTTTTCACATCTGCAATGAACGCAAAAATGTGCTTTCTGAAGAGAACCATAATAGGTAAAATATCGTCTTGAGCAAATCCTCCTCTGTACTATAGAGTTTTAAAGGATGTCCGTTGGTAGTTGAACTAGAAGCGCTAAAAAGGACTCTTAATTTACTAATACTTTTATCGGGACGGATACACACTGAGATCAGGTTTGAAGTATATACCGCATTCATCAAGTTAATTATCTACTCTTATGTGACTTTTTCTTTATATTCTCTTAAAAAGTTTCATTGCAGTTTCAAATAGTTAGGTTCTTGATTATAAACATATTCTACAACGAGTTCAATTTCTTAAGACCAATATCTCTTGAGTGGCCTAAGCAAATTGGATACTTTTTAAACGGCATAGAAACTGTATATTTTCCGATACTCTCTCTATAACGTGAGTTTTTTGAAAATGTTCCTCACAAACTATTGTCTATTTAATTTTACTGCCTCGGAATCTATATTTTCGAATCCTGAAAATTTTCTCATCGTCTTTCCTGAATCAATAATATCTTTAATCAATCCGCAAAGAGGCTTACTCTAATCAGAAACCGTTATACTACCACTCATAATAAAGCCAAACACTGTATTTTGAAGAATTAATTTGTATTCAAAAGCTTTATTTGTCCCGGTATAAGAATTTCATAAAAAAAAAAAAATTCTGCTGCAATAAATCAATATTGCCCGGAATATTAAAATTTTCATCAACCAATTTTTCACTACTTAAATTATCTAAACAAGCATTAAATGGTTGAGAAGAAATCACGTCTGAAATTCGCGGCACCACAAAAAAATTAGTATTTGTCGCGTAATTCTCTTCTCTGTTTGTGATCGTTGCATTTACATGCGACTTAATCATAACTCCGAGTTGTTCAATCCGAAAACTAATATGTTAATTTTTTTCTTTTTATTTTAAGTCTATTCATGCTCATTGGCGAAATAAAATTACTTGTTGAGCCACCATCGAGAACTCTTGTTTCGTACAGTTTCCGAAAGCGTCTCTTACCGTAAACAACTTTCCCCTACTCACAAAAATTCTCTTGTGTCGTTAAATTCACCCCTCCGTTATTTATTGTTTCGAAGTGGGATCATAGAAGAAAGTTCACTATTCGAGGGGCAACGAACTCTTTCCGTTTTCTTAGAGGGTTAAATTCTTGAGAAAAACATGAAGAAAAATGTTTCTTGAACTTCTTTTGATGTTCGGAAGAGAGAATTGATTGTTTTTGAGGTTTTGGCTAAATTTACACCAGTTTGTGGAGAGTTTAGTTTGGGTTCTTTCAAGTTGGTCTGCCGTGTTGATTTCAGTTAGGACTGGGTTATGGTCAAAAGAGAGTTCAGGGAGGGAGGTGAGGTTAGTTGACCAATAGCAGCCGCTCGTAAACATTAGGTCGATTGCGATGAATGACCGAACCGAGGTTGGAGAGGATGGAACCAAAATTTCCATGCTGTGAAGATCGGCAAATTCTTAAAGTCTCATTCCTCAGGTTTGAGTGTATGCACAGCCCCATCTGGTGTACTTTGCGTTTAGGTCCCCGCAGATAATGGAAGGAGTTCCTACATGGTTCCTTTTCCATGTCTGGTAGGAGTAAAGTTGGTCTGGATTTGGGGATAATATAAATAGAAGTAATGAAAATATAATTTCCTCGGGAGGAGGCGAGAACAACAATTGTCACTTCAGCCAATTCAAGTTAAGGAGATGGGATATTGTAATGGGGGATGTTTGATTTGATTAGAATATCAGTGCCGCCGTGCATGTGGTTATTTCCGTCTGATGTAACTCTGTCATTTCTATATGTTGTTTGTTGGTAGGTTAAATTTCTGGTACTTCTATATGTTGTGTAGTTGGCGGGGAATCTTTACTTAGAGGGGTTGAAGGTTTTTTCGAAACGCGCCAAGATCGCCAAACAGAGCAATTAACGTTCCAATGTGGTAGTCGTCCAATTGTGCTTACGTCACACACGATGACGTAAGAGAGATTTTTACAAAATCTGAGTAAAAAGGCTTTCCTCCGCTACATAAAAAAGTTCAATACAATTATACCTTTTATAATAACTGTATTTTAAAAAAAAATTCTTTGTATCAGTTTCAAACTCTGCTACATAAAAAAATTATAATATATTTTTTTATATTGATAGTATTTAAATATTGATAGAGTTAAAAAAAATTCACTCACAAATAAAAAAAAAAAAAAGCTCCAATTAAAGTTATATCTTTTGTAATTCATCGTATTTATAAAAAAATACATTCTCTCATATAAAAAAGTTCCAAATACAAGTATATATTTTGTAACTGATCGTATTTAAAAAATACATTCTCTCGTAAAAAAAAGTTCTAAATACAGTTATATATTTTATAATTGTTCGTACTTAAAAAAATACATTATCTAATAAAAAAAAGTTCCAAATACAATTATATATTTTGTTATTCATCGTATTTACAAAAAAATACATTCTTTCATATATATAAAAGTTCCA
>BMAW01015411.1:696309-832458 GCA_019974015.1 Nephila pilipes | reverse complement strand
GGGGGCAATTGCACTTTAAATCTGATGATACTCCAAGTTTTCGCACTGACGAGGTGTGGAAGTTTGGTAAGAGGAATTCCAGTTCAAGTGTCGTCCTCGTCACTTAACCGATGATCAAAATAATGAGATCTGTCTCCAATAGTCCAAGTGTTGATTCTTCGTACAGCGTTAATGAAACAATCAATCAATGCCTCTAAAATTAGATCATTAATGAGGTCTAGTGGGTTATTGTTTATTCTTTACCATAGGGGTAAAATTGGTAAAGGAAGAAGCAGATAAGAAGCGATAAACTGAGCAAACAAACAAAACAAAAACAAACTAAGGCTACAATTTTTTCGTAGTAAAATAGGCAAATCTAAATTTATAATATAGATTTGAGAACATTGTTTGTGCTTGGTTTTTCGTGTTTTTCTATAGTTGTAAAAACATTAATTTTGTCCTCAGAACGAAGACCGCGTACTTCATTGCTGGGCGAAGAACTTGTTTATAAAGTAGGACTGTTATTTAATGATAGTGGAAAAAATCTGTCAATTCGCAATAAGCTAAGAGATGGATTTTACTCCCAAATCTTTCTTGTATGTATTTAATGTGTTTCGAATAGATTAATTTATCACTAAATGAAAGTTGAGGTTATGAACCACTCCGATATAGATTCGATGAAGATATTCTTAGAGATAAATTTATCTCTAAATCGAATAAACATTTATAAAAAAAAATTTATTGGAAAGTGTAAATACGTCTAGATTTCCTAGAGATTTCTTCAAGTTAATCACAGTTCTTGAATCTGTGAGCCATTCAGGAGTGCCAGGAAATCCACATATTTTTATCTCTTACTTAGAATTAGTCCTGGTTTTACAAGCGATAAGTAGCAGGTGGAAACCAAAATTAACAAAGGCTTCTGGAGATTGAATGAGTTGAGAATCACTGGAATAGTTTAAAATTGTCTTTAGGCGAAATTGCCATTCCTCAGCTGTTCACAGAGGAGTGTTGGGGAAGTCATAAATATATACTTGTAGGCCAGCGTTTCTTAACCTTTTGAAGACAGACACTTTCGAGAAGAAAACACGGACGGAAGTTTTTACGACATTGCTTACCCCCTTTCTTGTCAATAATTAGCAGTTCTAAGTGTTGTTTGACAAAAGGACCAGATAGAATGTTGGTCTCCTGCTGGGCAACGGGGAGGTTTGCGCGGTAGCCTCTAGAAACCCATGATTCTCCCTTTTTCTGGGAAAGTTCATTTGACGGGATCACACTGGAGCACCTGAGCGTTATGCTTTTAATCTCTATGTCTGGTACAGAATTTTAAAAAAGAGCTTTACTTCGGCTTTTCCTACCCAGAACTGCGTTTGTGAATTTAATAAATTTAATATTGTATAAAATTTGGAAAAGAAATTAATGAATTTAATTAAAAAAGCATTTAGTTGTGTAATAATATGATGAAAGGTTACTCAGAGGCTGGAAGTTTTCTGAGTGGCTGACCTGAGTTGATCAGAGGGGAGTAGGGGTATATATCTGACTTATCAGCCGACCAATGGGGAGGCTGCCATTCAGTGTGTGTATATGGTTTACTCAAGGTAGGAGTTTCTAGCATAGCTAGAAACATCTGGTGGTTGAAAACGTAAATAAATGAGTGAAAATTAAAGTGTTTGTGTGAGGAGAATGGCCTTTGTT
The DNA here is from genome assembly GCA_019974015.1 of Nephila pilipes. Lineage (NCBI taxonomy): Eukaryota > Metazoa > Arthropoda > Arachnida > Araneae > Nephilidae > Nephila > Nephila pilipes. The sequence continues at coordinate 830,787 of BMAW01015411.1, read as the reverse complement.
AGTTACAGGTTTAAAAGATTGTTTTTTGGTCTTTTAATTTTTAAATCAGGATCACAGTTACAGATATTAAGGAGAGATTTGTTATCGATGGTCATGAGATTATTAAAGAATTTAAGTGAAATTTTTTGAATGATTTGCTTGATTGTTGGGAAGTTAATAGAGGAGTATATGTCTGTGTTTCTCATGAACCATCTAGCATTTACTATTTGTCTGATGATATTGTTTTGAGCTTTTTCAAGTTTATTAATATGTGTTTTGGCAGCGAAACTCCAAATGGGACAGCTGTAAGTTAGGATAGGTTTGAGAATCAGAGTATAGATAAGCAACTTATTACGAATATTTAATTTTGAATTCCGAGCAATTAGGGGGTAAACCGAACACGCGCTGGCTCGGAATTTTTTAATACATTGTGTTATATGTTGTTTGAACGTGATTTTTTTTTTTATCAAGAATTAGTCCAAGATATTTGGTGTGGTTAGACCAGGTGATCTTCTGTGAAAATATTGTGACTTCAGGTTTGGTATTTTTTGTTTTGTTTGAAAAGAAGACGGCCTCCGTTTTTGATTCATTCAGAGCGATTTTTCATTTGGAAAACCAGTCTTCTAGTTGTGTGATATGTTTTTGTAGTGCGCGAGCCACTAAAAGTGGCTCTTTGTTCTGTGCTAGTATCGCCGTGTCGTCTGCGTACATGCAGATAATCGTGTTGAATGCTTTAGGAATGTCGTTCACATAAATAGAAAAAAGGGTTGGGGCTAAAATTGTGCCCTGAGCTATTCCTGCGTTAATTTTAGCTGTGTTTGAGTGAAAGTTATTTACTTTTGCATCGAAGGTTCTATTTTTGAGGTATGAGTGAAAAATTTTAATAAGTATGGGGTTTGTTTTAATTTTAATTAATTTGTAGAGCAGTCCCTCGTACCAAACTCTATCAAATGCTTTTTGAATGTCTAGGAAGATTGCACCTGTGGATTTTCCATTATTTAAACCGGCCTTTGCGAGTTCGATGACACGTAGCAGCTGGTGGGATGTGGATAGTTTTCCCCTGAAGCCATGTTGCTCAGGAATCAGTGTATCATAAGTTTGTAAAAAGTCATTGAATCTATTCAGTATAATTTTTTCAGCAATTTTACTAATAATTGGGAGGAGGGAGATAGGTCTGTAACTAGCAGGGAGGGTAGGATCTTTACCTGGTTTAATAATGGGAATAATAGATGCATTCTTCCAAGACTGAGGGAAATACCCTAGATTGATTATGTCGTTAATTATTGCTGTGATTTGGAAGATTAGTTTGGTAGGAGGTTCTTTGATCATTTTGTTTGTGATACCATCATTACCTGGTGCCTTTTTTATTTTTAATTTCTTAATGTAGTGTATGAGTTCTGAAGGCTTGGGTGTGGCAGGGGGGATGCGTTTAAAAATTTGTTGGATTATTCAAGTACTTGTGAACGACTTCCTTTGTGTGTTTGTCTGAGATAGGATTTGATATGTCATTTAATTTAAATTGATTTTTGAGTGAGTCAGCAAGGAAATTTGCTTTCTCTTGGTCTGATAGGGCGATACCATTTGGACCATTAAGGGTCCAAACGGGAGTTCCCTTCTTGCGTAGAGCTTTTGCCATTCCCCAGAGGGAGCCGTCTCTGGGAAAGTTCTTTCTGAAAGCCGCTTTGCAATTTTATGTCCGTTTTCAATTCTAGAATCTTTCGGAAATATATTCTCTTAAAATAGAAGACATGTTCTTTCCTGAAATTTCCTTGTATCATTCTCAGTATTATAATTATAATTTTCGTGCAGTAAATTATTCTATTCATATGCAATAATCAGGAAAAACTATTATAATTATTTCACTTTGTAATTTATAGTAGGTAGTGGCTACAGCACCGTTACATGATATAATTATCAAATTATATTATATACCATTTCATAATTTAATACATAGACATTCTGAATTACCTATTTTTTAGCACAAAAATTCTTCACTCATTATTTTGGATGCGTGAATTATTTTTAGCACCTAAAAGTCTGAATAAATTAGTAATACTTTTGAACAATGAAGGAAAATGTTCAATTCATTAAAATTTATATTTAAAATTTTCTATGCTATATATATATATATATATATATATATATATATATATATATATTTAATATTATTTTTTTATAAATAAGTCTTGTAATGTTTTAATTTTCATTGAGTTTAATAATTTTTGTATATGAAAACTGGGATAAACTATGACATGTAATGAAATACGGATATTGTATGAATATTCATTAGTGTAATTATAAAGGAAAACTTTAACTATTCCACACAGCAATATATCTTTTGAATTATTTGAAGGCGTTGCTTTAAACTTTTACTCTGAATATATTATAAAACAGTGCATTTGCCAAATGAATGTTTATTTCCCTTTAGTCAAAGATCAAATATTCAAAAACATGTTTAAATGTATGTAGCATGATCATATATTTAAATTTCACAATCTTTAGTAAACACATTAAAAATTTGTAAACGATTTTGTACACAAAAAAATTTATAAAATTATTTTGTATGTATCTAAATAATTCATGCAATCATTTACTTAAATGTTGAAATTTTTATTTTGAATTAAGGCTGAAGTTCTTCAAGAAATGTATAATACTATAACCTTTCGAAAATTTAGATAAATATTAGTCTTTATAATCAAGAAGTTTAATTGAAAAGAAAATAAAAATATTGAGTCTTTATGAATGTTATACAATTCCAATTAAATTCCAATTTTCTCAAATTAACGGTGATTGATTAAAAAGTTTTATTAACGTCGCACTAAAAGTAATACAAGGACCATTGGGGACAGGCCTCGTAATTTTGAACCTCGGTCGTGTAACGAGGATGACACCTGAGCAGGTACTACCTCTTCTAACTTCTACACCACGCCAACGGAAGGACTTTGAGCCTCGACAAATTTAACGTGCATCAGTCTCGACTATACGGTGGGTCTTCAATGACATCAACTCGATGATGAACTGTTTTAATATTGTTGAATTCTTTGAAACTCAAAATAAATATCTGTGAAGTGACACACTCATTATACGCTAATAAAGAGCAAATGTACACTAAATATATGTTTGTTTAAAAATTCTTTACAAGCATTGATTGTCTAAAAGTCAATAAATATGATATTTTTTAAAAAAAAAATCAGCTGTGCTTTTTGATATTTATATTACTAATCCATTAGCAATGGCTTCTTATCAAATAGTAATTGAAAAAGATGTATATTATTCTTAAGAAAATTCTTACGTTTTCTTCCCCAAAATAAGTAAAATAATTGATAAATATATCTTTTCTATATAAAAAGTTATTCGTGATGAATTGAATCTTTTGTTTTTCATATATAAGTAGTACGTTTTGTGTGTGTCAGATAGAAAAAAATTTCTTAAATTCTAAGAGTAATACTCAGATTTTTGAGTTTCAAAAAGAAAATGAAAAAAGTGATAATAAAAATATGTAAAGGAAGAAAATATGATTTTGAATTCAGTTCTTAGGGTAACATTTCTCTTATCACGAAGTGAATAATGTTAGAAGAGAACCTACAAATATTGAGAATCGGGGGGGGGGGGAGATTCCTGAGCTCCCTTTATTAGAATTATTTCCATAAGAATTCCATCTCAAATATATAATAAACATTTACTTAATAAAAATTAAATAGTTGAAGTGACCCGGAAAACAAAAACATCTTAATCTAAAGAAAATAGGTTCAATTTATATCTAGCAGACAAACATATACTTAATGAAGCTTATAAATCTGCTATTTTTGATGTTTTACAAAATGTTTTATATTACGAGGTCCATCGCGAAAAACTTTCTTATTGCTTTTCAGAGTAAAGTTAATGAAACAATCAATCAATAGCAGTCTGATTTCAATTTTGGGCACAACTTATTGCTGCAGATCTTTACTCCACAACAAAATTTGGGAACCTAAATATCACTTATATTTAAATAATCATCTTACATAACTTTTAGAAACGGCTTTAACAAATGTTAAGCCAAATTTGAAAGTTTTGACCAAAGGTTTTGTTAAATTTTATTTTTTTATTAATGCATTATATTAACTTTGCTTTCTGTTACTTATGCTTCTTGCATTTGGATATTTACAAAAATGAGATACATTTTGAAAATGGAATAATTTCAAAAATATGGCTCACATAGTGATAAATTTTCTTTTTTTTTTTTTTAAGGAAAAAAAAAAGCTCTCATTTAATATTCTTATATCCCACAGGAATCGGAATTGGTAAAATTCAATTCGGAACTGGTAAAATGAAAATGGTGCAGTTAAGGAATATTAAATTTTTTTAAAAAAATTTATGATAGCTCAGACAAACACCTTCAAGTAGCTTATAAATTTTCCAAATGCAAAAATATTCCCACCCTTAAATAGTTGACAAACAGAATGAAATAGATCACAGCGAGGAAAATCACAGCCGTTTAAAATATTCACGAATAATAATACATTATATCCAAACTTAATTTATTATTGAATGGGAAATAGGATACTCGTATACATATACAATTTAAAAACAGAAAGAGGCTAATTTTTCTAAAGTCACATACTTACAAAGTAGACATTTGAAGTTAAGTGCAATTACAATTAAACACTTGTATTAATTTAAAGTGTATTTTTGGTCTCATAAAAATAACTTACTTCCTACTTTTTTTACAGTTTTTAATGCTTCAGAAAGTGTTTCACAACTGTGATGCAATTAAAATTTAAATTTTTTCTCCTAAATTTTTGTTTCTCTAGACTTCTCGGGTTTTTTTTCTTTAAAATATTCTCTTACCAATAAGATCAATGCAAAATTCCTTCAGAGTCTGATAAAAAAAATGACATGTTTGATTAAAAGGAGCGAAAATTTGAATTAAGAAATCACAAGATCAAAGCCGGATTTTATTCCATATTCAAAACTATAATTTACGTTTCTGAGTAAAGTATTAATAGGGAAGAATTTATTGTTCAGATGATAAAAAATAAATCAGGTGCTATTAAATCAATTACTTTTATTCTAATATCGAAAATATGAATGTAATTGTACACGTTTCATATAAGAGACAAAACACTTTATCACAACTGAGATCAATTTGATATCCCCTAAATAACACGATTTGTAGAAAATTATTTGTCAAATAAGGAAAATTAATTAAACCTGTGGCGTAGTGGCAAAATATACGAGGCATCAATTATTTAGAAAAATCATTTATTAACATCTTCATAACCACCACAGAGCTCTGCTCTCGCCAAAGACAACGTCTCGACTCCGAAACTGTCTGGTGTCTGGCTGGCAGCGTAACGGTTTCCGCTGTTGTAAGGGGAAATGACGTCATTCAAGGGGAGTATATCATTTCCAAGAATACAGTAAAATGTTTACAAGCTATGACGTCACAACTCCTCCCCCGTTAAGATCTTTTTACGTTAGTAAAAAGCATTTCAGAAAGATTTACACACTAAAGGAATTACAATATATGCATACTAATGAGAGAACATAAAACAAACATGTACAATAATACACTATGATTCCATATACAAAAATTATTTCCGCGAAATTATTACATTAAATACATCATCTCCACATATAACTTTCCCATTAAAATAGTCTACTTAGGCAATCAAATATACATCTACAGCATCATTAATCTTCCCCACAAATAAAACAAAGTATGAATATATACTCATAAAGCATTTTACACATATATATGAAAGTTATGACACATACAATCATCTAAAATATCTGCAATACAAATATTCAGCAAATACCAGCAACATAAATTAGCAGCTAATTATGTAACATTTCTACAAAGCACATTAGCATTTTCATACCATGACAGTTATGGATCATTAATATTAATTTATATGGATTTTTTTTTTTTTTTTTTTTTTTTTTTTTTTTTTTGTAAATGTTTCAAAGCAGTACACTGTATTTTATTATCAGAGATTCAAAAAAATTTACTTATTGCCAAAGAACTGTCTACACTCTCAGCTATACTTGAAATTCCATCATCATCAATGAGATAATAAACAACATTTCACGTTTAGATAATTTATAGTCTGATTCATTACTCGTAGAGAATACTTATGAAAATTTTCATTAGCAATTTTACCTACACATTGAAATTACATAATCTGAAACCTTAAAAATGGTAAATTTAGAAATAAAGCTCTTACTAACATGTTAGTATTATAAACACAAAAATTAGGTAGCAATATATAGAAATAATATAGATTAAATGGGGTTTCATGACCTTCCTTTGAATGTTTAAAATACTGAGTTATTGATTTATTGCATGTTTTATTAATTATAACTAATCTCTCTCCATTATCTAAAATTATTTCACTCTCATGCAACTGTAAATTATAAGGAATATTTAAAGACTTTTCTCTGTCTTTCAATCTATTTCGGTCATTTATTTTATTCAAATAACCCAACATTTTTCTCTCTGTATTGAAATAGATCCCATTTTCTTCATCTTCATTATTTGCAATGAATTCGTGTTTTTCTTTTTTGTTCATCAAACAGTGCGCATCAATCTGATGTTCTACATCTTTTAAGAACTCAGTTATATAATTTTCTTCACAATTAAGATCTTCATAATTTAATGGATTATTTATAGAAATACTTGACTGCATTTTCTGAACTAAGAAAGGCATATTTTCTTTATCAAACACAACATCGGCATGTTTGTCTGTATCTTTCTCATTTCCATTTTTTAAGTGACATTCATCTCATAGAAAATCTGATTCTGTTGAAAAGATACATGATACAGTTTCTTTACCTTCTAAATCATGATCAATTTTATAACTTTTTGAGTTCGACAATGTTTTAGGTGACACATCTTCGTTACTTAATTCTGGTCGAATATCAGATGCACACTTCTTCACCATCTTCTGATACACATCTTCATTACTTAATTCTGGTCGAATATCATATAACATATCACCATCTTCTGATACTGAAGTTTTTATAAAATTATTATCTAAACAATATGATACTTCCTCACAAGTAAAGTATCCAGCAGAACAGTTACTATCAACTTGGATGTTCATAGAATCATAATATGGAGTTTTAATATATTCTGTTCTTAATCTAACATTTTGATCAACACTTTGATGTGGTATAATTTTGAACAAGGCTACTGAAGCAGAAACTAAAACATTTTCAGGCACATCTCTTTTATCTAAAATCTCACACTCCATATGCTCAACTACTTGAAGATTAGAATCTGTATTTATGGTGAGACAAGGAGAACCAAATATATTAATATTAGTTTCATCAAGTATAGGATCTGTGATGAAAATAATCTGCTCAGTTTTTTTAGAGTTTTCCACCTCTTCAACATCTTTTATCAATGGAATTAATTCAGCATCTTCCTTTTCAGCTTGCACAAGCTGATCCACATCAAGTTTAGTTAATTCAGCCTGGAATTATCATCAGTAGGAAGGGTTTCATCCACTTCTGGATTTATATCTTCACTGTTAATGACAATCCTTTGGGGTTCTTCTACCAACTGTTCAGAAGTCTCTTCTTTCCCCCTCAATTTCTGTCTTCTTGTTTGAACCGCACTAACTTGGTGCAATGAAGTGCTTCCTTCCTTTTCGAAGAGAGCAGCAGTCCTATTCCCTAGAAGATAATGACCACGATACCGTTCATCTGGAATAACAGCTGCTTTTGTGAATGTTCTGCCCCATTCACATTCAATAAGAACTTTTGCTAGTGGTAAGCAAGTCGAACGAGCATCCAAAGGTTGTTGCACCCATACATGTTCATCAGTCATATCCTCGGGTGTCACAAACCTACGGCAAACAATATCTATAGTGGCTCCAGTATCGCGAAGGATTTCGGTACTGATACCATTTATTTTTCCATGAGAAGTATATGGCTGCAAAAAATTTGTTCTTGCATCACATTCAGAAACAGAATTTAAAGGCTCTGAAGCTTTCTTCAGTTTTGGACAGTTTGGACGCAAATGATCAAGAGCGTTACAGTAAAAACATCTCAGTTGTCTTCTTTTTTCGAATTCCTTATTGTGACTAGGTCCAAAAAGTTTTCTATCAGGCTTGTTTGACTCATATTTGGGATTTTCAACCTTTCGAGGAGTTTTGTCAAATCTTCCAAACTTGCTTGGTCCTTTAACTTCATATTTGTCTCTCGAAAATGAATTAACTGGCTTAGCTCGAAATGTTTTTCTCACATCTTCGAATTCTTCCAATTTTTCAGCCAATTTACTAGGTGAACTAATTAGAGACCATTCATCCAAATAGTATTCTTTAAACTCAAACGGTGCACGTTTTTTCATCTGATCTGCAATGATTAAATCCTGGAATTGATCGAAGGTTTCAACTTTTAGTCCAGACGTCCATCCATCGATATAGGTCTGTAGTTCATGATAAAAATCTTGCCAGGTACGTTCAGCAATTTTCTGGTGCGTATGAAACAGTTGTCGGAATTTTTCGGGAGTTAACTTAAATCTCTTTAACAATAATTTCTTCACGTGATCATAATCATTGGCTTTTTCCTCAGACTCACGAGCAATTATCTGCGTGATTTCTTGCGGCAGTAGCCCCAATAGATGGGTTACCCAAAGCTCCCTTTGTAGAGATATTCTACTAGCTTGACGCTCAAATAGTACTAAATACAGGCTAATATCTTCCTTCATATCATATTTATGAAGAAGCTTGCTCAATTCCTTACAGGGTATTCTTGAACCTTCCATTTGTGGTTCTTGAGCTAATCTTATTTAAACTTCTAGCTTTAATTTTTCCAATTCAAAACTTTCTCTCTGCCTTTTTTCCTGAAATTCCAATTCTTCCTTCCGTTTTCGTTCCTGAAATTCCAATTCTTCCTTCCGTTTTCACTCTTTAACAAATTCCTCAAACATCGATTTAACGAATTCCTCTTCGTATCCATCACTCTTAAGAATAATCTCTTTTAAAGTTATCATCTTCATATCCTGAGTAATTTTTAAGTCTAATTCTTCCGCCAATCTGAGCAAATCCTCCTTTTTACCTTTTGCTAAATAAGCCATTTTCTAAAGGAAAGGGGGGGAAATATAACGCCAGAAAGCTAATTGACTCAAATAAACCTAAAATGTTGGCCTATCTACGAATTTACAATATCAAACTGAAAATCTTTCGAAATGTAACTAAATTCCCTTTTTCAAAAAGTACATAAAAATACTCACATAAATACAATAAAGCATTCATAGAATTCTTATATTTCAAAAATAGAACTAAATGGCTTCCTTTTAAATTAAAAAATTTAAAACGAAACTTGACACAATTCTTATTACCTTAAGTCTACTTTCTGTGATGTTTGTAATTAAATTAAGAAAGATCATACACATTCAATAAAAATATCAAAATTAAATTGTATTTGAAAATTTGAAAACCAAAACGAAAATTATTCCTTTTAACAAAACAATTTCAGTTCTTAATTAACACACATAAAATAAGAAATGCAGTAAATTGTTAGAATACTAATACGATTTTCATACAAAAATATAACTCTCCAATATTATCTAATATCTCAAAACGCAACTTCTCTAGATTTTTCTTAATAATAGCTATAAGATATTTTTGATCTCTACACACTCAATCTTTTCATTAAAATTCAATAATAACGCAATATATATATCGTTGATAAATTAATAGCTTAATACAAAATCAAAACAAAACTATACTGCATCACAACAAAATTTTCTTTGCTAATTAAAATCACAGAAAATAAATTTTTCATGTAAGAAAGAAAAAACACTTATCTTTTTTTTTTTCTTCTTCTTCTTCTTCTTTTCTTTTGATGACAAGACACAATTCCAAGATGCAATTCCAAAAGAAAAATCGAACACAGTACTGTAAACACTTCTTCAAAACCTTTCTTGAAGACGACGATTTTGGAGTACAGGGAGTATTTATTTATTTTTTAGTAAAACTAAGTACAGGGAGTACTTTTTTTTTTCTTCAGTAAAACTAAGTACAGGTAGTACTTTCTTCAGTAAACTTACAGGGAGTACTTTCTTCGAACGGTAATCTCTTTCTTCAAAACTGAGTGCAGGGACACTTTCGTCAAACAAAAGAATAAACACGTTGGGCTGACCTTCTTCAAAACGATTAAAGTGCAGGGCGCACTTCTGGTTTCAAACGATTAATTACGAGTGCAGGACGCACTTCCTTTTCAAATGATTATTTCCAAGTGCAGGGCGCACTTCTTTTTTCAAACGATCACTTCCAAGTGCAGGGCGCACTTCTTTTTTCACACGCTTTATTCCAAGTGCAGGGTGCACTTCTATCAAACGAAAAAGTTAGCAATGTGCAGGGCGCACTTTCATCAAACAAAAAAGTTAGCAATGTGCAGGGCGCACTTTCATCAATCAAAAAAGTTAGCAACGTGCAGGGTGCACTTAAAACAATAACCCAGGATGGTTATATCATCGGCATTCTTCGCCGTAAAAGGTGTGGCTCACTTTCACCACATATCGACACAACTTTTTTTTTTCTAATACTTAGTATTTTGCGTGCTCATTTTTATTCTATTTTTTCGGCATATACAAAAAATATTTCTCTGTTATCCTTTTTAAAAGTTAAGTATGAAATGTGCAGTCAATTTTAGCATTTCTGTTCCGAGTAATAGTGAAAAATTACCATACAATAGCATTTCATGATCATAGAATTTACAGATTTTCAATTAAAAGCTACGAAATTTTTTTAATCGAATTTTAAGTTATTGTAATCATTACTTTCATTTTTTAGAGAGCTTATGACGAGAAATAATATATCTGAAATAAATTCTGATAGAAACGCCTTCTTTATTTTAATTTGTTATAATCAATAAAACTTAATAATGTAACTTAATTTAGAGTAATTTTCTTAAGGATTCAGATGCATCCTTCACTAGAAAATATAAATGTATTTGATATTGGTTCCTTGAAGGAAAAAAACGTTAAAGATATTTTAACAGAAGCGAGAATATTGCATGATAGAATTTCGATTTCGACAAGTAGCATTTGTGGTAGTAAGACTTCTGAAAATAAGGATTCCATTCGAAAATTAAGTTGGGAATGGATTTGCAAGAATAAATATCGATTCAGATGCTTGAGAAAAGTAAATTGATTTATCTTATGTATAGACGAGGAAAAGTTTCAATGTATAATGTAGATTTTGGAGATGTTTAAAAAAAATTTCCCCTTTTCCATTAATTATTTTCAATTGAATAAATATTCTTCACTGCTGTTAGTTACATTTCATCATTTAGCTGAAGAAATGTCTATTTAATTTTCATAATGTGTAGAAAATTAATTAACGATATTCATTTAACACCTCAGGAAGTAAACATTCAATCTTTTCTTCTTCTGTGTTTGTAATGCATATTTAATACAGTCATTACAGTTGTATTAATTTCATTTGAACAATTGGGATTAAAATATGTTCCGAACATATTTTAATACAAGTGTGTCTAATTTAATACTTAAAAATTAGTAATACCAAACAATTAACCTTGAAATGTTTAACTGTTTTTTAAAGCATTAATTTTTCATACAAGAATGTCTTAGTAATCAAATCAGTCTTTTTATGTTGATCAATTTGCCAAGTATATGTAAAATACTAAATTCAATGAATTGTTCTGACCTTTTCTTGTATTTTATCTGAGATCAGTATAGTATGGGGTGACTTGATTATCTTTAAACTTCAAAAATAATTTTATTAATAGGAATGAAAGAGAATATGTATATTAATGAACTAAATAGGTGTACCTTTTTTTTTTTTTTTTGCATTTTTTTTAGTAATAAAATTGAAAATGTTATAGCTGTTCTCTGTGAAATAATAATTTATCAAAACTGAAACTGGGGACATTCCTTCCTTTTTTGTGAAAGGGGCGTGGTAAATTAAACTCTTTAGCTTTTAATTTTAATCACAGTTTTATTCATCGAAATATATATAGCGCCGAATACAAGCTCTTATTTATTGAAAAGAATTCTGACGTCATAAAGCTTTCAACCGTATGATTTTTTTAAAAGAATGTTCATGTAATTTTTTCTATAGAGATACACAAGAGAAATGAGCATTTTTCTCATATTTTTTAATATTGACACCAAAAAAAAAAGAAACCTTTTTAAGAATTGAGGTAGTTTCTAGTGGAATTAGTTTATTAAAAATATAAATCTCATCATTCAGGAAAAAAATTAAAATGTACTTAATTGGTTAAAAAAAGAATTTTAAATTTTGATACGTTAACATGTAATAAATTTAGAACCCATTAACATTTTTTTTTTTCATTTGCAAGATTAAGGCTTCTCTATGTAATAAAATATTGCTTGACCATATTTCCATGAGATAAAAACACTTCACAGCCGTCCCTTTTGTAAATCCTATCGGCAAAACTTTCTGGATTTATTATAAGCTTATTTTCGACACCTTCTCTTGAAGGATTTCATTATCTGGAGCAACAAACAAATTTTCAAAGCTATTCACAATGAGATTCATTTGGCAAACATATTTCTCCTTATTTTAAATTACTTTTTTCGAATAATTATAAATAGTAATAAAAAATGAAAAATAAAACTGCGTTAAGACACTGTACCGAAGAGTTACATTTAATTCCAAATTACATATTTAGCTATTAATTTTAATATTTTTTAAAAACAAACTCCATGAAAGATTTCATGTTACACACTAAATCAGTTGTGAGTAAATTCAGCACAATTAAATAAATTCAGTTAGGAATTTAATCCTTTCTGAGTATACGAGAATGATCTTCAATAATTCGATGATAATGAAGAAAAAACTGAACTTCATTGTTAAGCAACAACAAAAAGAAAGAAAAAGAAAAACTAATTACTTTTACTAATTTCCATTTAGTTTTACTACATAACTTCAATTTACTTCTTCAAATTGGTAAGCATTTTTTAAAAAATATTTTTATTTTTAAGCGGTTATTTTTAATAGTGGCTCCTTAAAATCTCTAACGAAACACTCACGTAAACACCCAGAAGGTAGCTGGAGTGCAATTTAGCCGACAACACTTTTCAGAAAATAAGATCGCAAGAAAACTGGTGAATGGTAAGAAAAAAAATAGTGTATTACTATGCAAAGAGATTATCCAGCGGATCATCAAGCACATGATTGTTACAAGCTGGTTCCTCTCAAGGACAACGCCTTGGCAATCAACCTTTTTCTAGAAATGAGGATTTGGCAGGGAAAATCTTCAACCCGTAAAGTAAAGACTCCCCATAAAACCAAACAACTAACCTTTTATAATAACTTTGTTTTAAACAATGAATTATTTACATCAGTTTCGAGCTCGGCTATATGAAACATTTCAATATATCTATATATATATATATATATATGTGTGTGTGTGTGTAGAGAAAGAGAGAGAGAGAGATAATTTTCCAGCTAATTATCAATTTATTCAATGTATTTTCAATGATATTGTCAAACTAGTTCCTCAATTTCTCGAGAGATGGCATCATGAATCAGCGTCATGTGATAGCTCACACAGCGCCCTATATTCCTGAACAAAACTGAGAAGCGTTTAGTTCTCGCACTTCTTTTCTCCCGAAGTAGCTAAACTTCGAATTCACACGCACGTTCCTACGCCCATTGCCGATTTGCGATAAATTTGGGCTGCAATCCATCTTTCTTCCTGGAACAGTTCTGAAATTTGAAATAACTTGTATAGTGGTTTTGCAAATATTCTTCATCACGTCTATCCATTAATAAAGATAATGATTCAACTTCGATCATCATCACTCAACTGGCAAAGGACAACACCGAATAAGAAAGTACAATACCCTTTCCCTAGACCCCGAAGCACTAGAAGGTGTCTTGTCCAGAAGGATACCACTTACAAAATTTATGGGAATATTGTAGCCAGGGATGTCTACAAGAGAAAAGTTTGCCGCTCAGTACCGGAGAACAACGATAAACACCTAAGAGGAGAATATGAGTCCCTTTCGGAAATAACAACTCAAATTTTTTGAACAACGATCGCTACAGATTAGGAAAATTGCCAGTTCTCGGTGACAACGGCCTTCCATCTTCAACAAGAAAATGTATATTTTTCATCTAAGACAAAGATTCTACTTCTTCTTCAATCTTCATGCAATCATCTTCGTGATCTTCGCGCAATCATCTAAATTGTGCTTAATTTATGCTGCAAAACAGGACGTCGACCCCTGAAAGAGCATCAAGTGAGAAAAAAAAATAAATCCAGAGTGTCTTAGAGTGAAAAGTATTTGTGCACAAAATCTTAAAAATCTGCGGATGCTGCACCACCAGAGTCCAAGTACTGTAAAAAACATTATTTTTTCGAACAATCAGTTAAAAATAATTTTTGTAATTTGATATATAAATTCCAACTGAAGTACCATGATTTCCTGTTTTTAAATTATAAAAAGAAATTGGAGAAGCAAAAGTGAATTAAACGTAATATTTTTCTAAGTGCATTTATATATATATATATATATATATTTAAATTGTGATACTTGAATTCAAAATCTAAGAGTGTCTTTTTTTATTATTATTATGTCTGTGCGAATTGATATGCAATGGTATTTCAAATCAGTCTTCTACCACAGACGTCTAAATGAATAAATGCATAAGTAATTAAAATTCCTCCTCCAGGGAATGTAAACATTCTGACTTTCACATGAGAAACTTCTGCGACCCACATGAACAATGTCCGCTGTTTGGTCTCGGTGAATCTCAATCAATGGTAACTTATTACTTTTCAGGAAAAAAAATTGGTTTGGTAGGTTAGTGAATTCTAAATTAAGCAAACTGAAAGTGTATTCCAAAAATAGATGATATTTTTACTTTTGATTCTCTGTTTATTTCACTGTATGTCTGAATATTTTTGATTATTATCTATTCCAAATGAATCACGTTATATCCTTTCATGATCTGTTTAGTTTTTGTTGAAAATTTTACCGAAAGGATTTCAGAATGATACGATAAATAATTCTTTTTATAAAAAAGTATTTCAACAAATTATAAAATTGCAATAGCCTAAAAGTAAGTTTTTCTTTTCTCTTTCACATTTTATCTATTTCAAATATCCTTGCTTTTACACGTTTATTTTTAATTATATATACTATATATATATATATATATATATATATATATATATATATATATATATACATACATACATACATATATATACGTACAGATGGAGGACAAAATAATACGAACACTTGTGAAAAAGTATGACGTATTTCATACCTGCAATACAGCCCCGCCACCTGCAACAGAAGTCTGCCACCTAGTGAGTGTGAAAAGGATGGTATCAGTTTCTCAACAGCAGTCACCTGCATTGTATGCGTCTATCGAACTGTCTGTGATAAGTTGAAATGTCAGACCTGTCAGAGTTTCAAAGAGGAATGATTGTTGGAGCGCGTTTAAATGCAGCATCGGTTACGGAAGCAGCAAACCTTTTGGGGTTTGCAAGGAGTACGGTATCAGCCGTTATGATAGCGTATACGAAAGAGGGTAAGACGACGTCTTCAAAGCTTAACAGTGGTCGAAAGTCAAAGCTTGCTGATAGGAGTAGACGGGTCTTGAAGCGTATAGTAGCCCGAAAGAACATGTAATCATTATCCGAGATAACGTTCGAAATGAACAGTTATCTCCAGGACCCAGTTTCAACAAAAACTGCCAAAAGGGAACTTCATGCTGCTAACATTTATGGCAGAGTGACAATTCATAAACCCTTGGTGACAGCAACTAATGTTTTCAAGGACGCCAGTGATGCAGAGATCACAAAGACTAGTCCCCACATCGTTGGCAACAGGTAATATGGTCAGATGAATTGTCATTCACCCTATTTCAGACGACCGGAGGCGTTTATGTCTGGAGAACTCCCAGAGAAGCGGTTAATCCTGAATGCCTCTTGCCGACTGTGAAGAATGTGGGTGGCTCCATTATGGTATGGGGTGCGATATCTTGGTGCGGTCTTGGACCACTTGTTTTTCTTGCATGGGAGAATCATATCTAATCACTATCTAAGTATTCTAGGGGATCATGTCCATCCTTTTGTCCAGACTGTATTCCCTGAAGAGCGACCGCTTTTTCAAGACGACAACTCCCCTATCCACACATGGTTCGAAGAGTATGGTGATGAAGTTGAAAATCTTGCCTGGCCCCCTCATTCTCCGGACTTGAATATTATTGAACATTTATGGAATATTTGGAATCCAAACTTCGTTCCCGATTTCTACCGCCATCCAGCCTTTTGGAATTAGAGATCGTTCTGGAGGAGGAATGGTTTAATATTCCTTTAAATATTGTCCATGATCTTTATGCATCTATCCCACGTCGCATTAAATTTGTACTTCAGTCAAAGGGTGGTCCAACCTTCTATTAATAAAGATTTTCCATTATTTCACAGGTGTTCGTATTATTTTGTCCTCTCTCTCTCTCTCTCTCTCTCTCTATATATATATATATATATATATATATATAGTAATTTTATTTTCCAATGCACTGTAAAACCAATTCCTCCGATATTGTATAGATGACAACACGAATCAGAGTCATGTGATAAGCTAATGCAGCGCCACCTATTCCAGAACAAAAACTGAGTGACACTTCGTTCTCGCTCTCTCTTTCTCCCACTTTTCCGCTTCTCTTCTCCTTCGCATTACCCGCGTAGGAAGTAAACTTCAAACGCCCGAGCGCGTTCCAGTGCCCATCGCAGATATGGGATAAGATTAATTAGATTAAATCTATCCGTCTTGAAAGAACTGTTTACTCATAATAGAGATAACCTGTACATAGTTCAAAGTGTGAATATCTTCATCTCTCCAAATATTAAACGAAGTAAAACAAGTTGAGTCTCATCATTGAATTCCTACGAAATCATAACAGAGTCCGCTAATGGAATTACCCCCCTAAACAACCAGCCCTTTGGGTAAGAGCCTTTTTTTTTTTAAAAAAAAAAAGGTGTATTTTAACAAATTATATTGCAATAATATTTATATCATTTCCACAATTTATTTCAAATAACCTTGCATTTAATTACTGTATTCAATATATATTTTGGATACATATGTATTTATTTAAGCAAATTAATTAAACGAGATTCACCATAATAAGCGTGTTTCCTTTTAAAATCACTTTTTGTTGTTATTACGTAAAAACGATTAGAGTTTAAATTTTCAAATTAATTGATTCTATTTAACTATTCTCATATTAATTTCAAAATGTCGTACCTCCCTAAAGGAAGTCGGGAAGATATGTTTATCCTCGCGGAAGAATTAGATCTAAAGCCTGATTCTTCAATGACAGTTAAGAAACTAAGGGACTTAATCACTAAAGATACTGACTTGATGAGGAATTCACTAAAAATCTGCTTACGAGTATAATCGAACAGCGAAAAACGAAAGAAGACATTGAAGAAAAGTTGCGTCTAGAAACCCTTGTTATAGAAGAGAAATGACATCAAGATCAACATGAAATTGAGCTAGAGCGATTAAAATTAGAAAATCAACTCAAATTATACATAACGGTTGACAAAACCGACAATTCGAAATTACTAGGCAAGGAAATATCCAATTTTCTCCATAAATATGGTGTTAAAGAAGATATTAGCTTATATTTAGTCTTAATCGAACGTCAAATGCAACGTTTAACAATTCCAAAAGAACATTGGGTTTCACATCTTTCCGAAATTTCTCACATCGTCGCACGTGAACCAGAGGAAAAAGCAAACAATTACGACCACGTGAATGAACTTCTGCTAAAAAGATTTAAATTGACGCCAGAAAAGTTTTGCCAGTTATTTTCCACACATCAAAAAGTTTGCCACTTATTTTCCACACATCAAAAAGTTTATAGTCATACTTGGACCGATTTTTATCACGAATTTGCAACATATTTCGACGGGTAGACATCAGGGTTAAAAATCGAGTCTTTTGAAGAATTAAGGAAACTGATCATCTCAAATCAAATGAAACGTAGAGCTCCTACCGACTTTAAGAAACATTTTCTAGACAAATGGACAACGATAAATTCGCCAGCCTAATTAGCAGAAAAATTTGAAGAGTATGAAGGCCTCAAGAGAACACTAAATCAAAAGCCAGTCAATGCGTATTTCATGGGTAAACAAGATTTCAGAGCACCAGAAAAATTTCGACAATTTGAATCGCCACGAAATTTGAACAGGATTGATCAATTAAGAAAGTTGCAGCGACCCCAGTTACTATCAACATCGCGAAGCTCAATCCTCCAGTCATTGAAGTTATGAAAGAAATCACGAGGACTTAAATCGATGGATTCAAAATCGAATTCACGAAGAGAAAGATATTCAAGTTCAAATGTTTATATCACTTTCAAACGAATTACTCCAGGTTTTAGAAGTTTCAACGTTACTGCGAAAGAACCAAATACAAGCCAGCCGAAGAGAACAACGAATTTCACGAGTGATAAAAAGCAAGCCCACGGCAACATAAGCAACTATCAGTCGAGAAAATCTACGCACCAAAGAAATAAAGTTTGGAAACAAGAAAATTACTATGCTTATCGACACCGGAAGTACCGTCAGTTTATTACGAGAAAATACCACCAGAAGAATCATCGATCCATCGAAGCCAGCGAAGAACAAAATTTTCTTCACCGGCATAGGTGAAACTCAAGTCACTACTATAGGATCTTTCGAACAAGATTTCAAATAGATGGAGAAAACTATACATTAACTTGGCATAAGCTACCTACAACAAAACTGAAGTTCGAAGCAGTCATAGGCTATAACAAAAGAAGGAAGCACCAAGAAGAAGTTACTCGATTGTAATGAAATATCGTATCCAAAGACATTTGGACCGAACATGCAGATTATTAAAATTTGGTGTCCAATGAATGAATATCGGGAGCTGCAGCGCATCGGAACTGCTCTCTCAACAGGTGTATATAAGAAGCAATTCTCAATTTGATGATCAAATTTTCTATTGTATTGCGATTCAGAATACCTTTTAACGATTGAAAAAAATGCCTCGCCTTAGGATTCGAGCTCATTACGAGCAACTCCCAGAGTTTGAAAGATATTGAATCATTGTATTAAAAGAGACATGTTGGGCAAATCGGAGAATCGCTCATCATATAGGTTGAAGCGAAGCAGCAATTAGAAGATGCTGGCAAGAATAGGTGGACAATGGCAGATTTCAGTGTCATGATGGTAGCGGTCGACCTAGAGCCACAGCAGATCGGGAGGACAGAGTGAATCTCAGATCAGCTGTCACAGCGCTTGATTCATCGTTATCAACCATTAGACGTACGACCCACACACAGGTGTCCACCATGACTATTCACAGACGGCTGATAGAGCGAAATCTACGCTCATACCGACCGCTACGCCACCTGCCACTCACGCCTACACACTGTTGAGCCAGATTTCAGTGGTGCTTGGCTCGATCAGGATGGAATGATGCTGAGTGGGGATGTATAGTGTTTAGCGACGAATCCCGCTTCCAATTGTGTCCTGGTGATCATCGAAGAAGTGTCTGGAGACGCCCAGAGCAGAGTGCCGATCCAGCTTTTACTACTGCACGCCACACAGGCCCACAACCCAGAGTTATGGTCTGAGATGCCATTTTCCTTGATAGCCGGACCCCTTTGGTCGTCATTAGAAGCGTACTTACAGCACTGTGGTATGTGTGTGTGACCGACATTCTGAGACTTGTTTTGCTACCGTTTCTTTTGCTGTACCCTGGCCTTATTTTTTAGCAAGATAACGCCAGACCATATACGGCACGTGTAGCTATGAACTGTCTTACAGTTTGTCAAACATTTATTTGGCCAGCCAGATCTCTCTCCAATCGAGCATGTCTGGGATATGATTTGAAGGCGACTGCATCTACCATGGGATGTTGATGACTTTGCCAGACAATTGGAGCAAATTTGGCAAGAACTACCGCAGGAGACCATCAGGGAGCTTTATCACTCTATGCCACGTCTTGTGGCAGCTTGCATACAGGCTAGAGGTGGGTCAACACCTTATTGAGCTCGTTACTTTGTAACTATGTAATTCTGAAATAAGTCATTCAATTTTTCTGAAATTATAATAATTTTCTATTATGTATATAATTTTCCTATCCACCGATCTTTATCTTCATCAGACAACTTCTTCTTGGTGTTTCGTTTTTTCTGTTATAGTGTATTTCTCCAGAGTAAAAACATGGATTTTTCGAAAGGTGTAAAATTATTTTAAAGTCGTTAATGATGTATATAAAACCAAAAGATACTCTTTTGACTATTATGAGTCAAAAGCCAAGGAAGTGTCCTTTATAAAGTAGAATCTAAGAGTTCTCAAGCATCTAAGACAACGCAAAGTTAGGGTAACGTTCCTTGAAGAAAATAGAATCTACACAACGTTTGAAAACAGCCACAGCCAGGAATTTAAAATAGAAACCTTTATACCAGTAATAGACTATCTAATTTGCAATATACAAACGCGTAGTAAAAAATATGAGAAGCTTTTTAAAATGTTTGGATTTTTTAAAAATATATATAATTTGGATGAGACAGACATTAAAATAGCATGCGAGAATATATAGAAATTTTACGATAAAGACATTAATAAGGAGGAACTGAACTTGAAATGTCAACATTTCAAGTCATATATGATCATTGATGGTGAAAAGCTGAAGGAAAAGAAAAGAGAAGAAATGGAAAAAAGAAAGATGAATAAAAAATATAATTCTACTAATGCAGATGATGAAGAACATTTGTTGGATGAGCGGATTGTAATAGGGATCAATACACTCTACACATACATGTATAATGAAAGACTATTCACAGTGTTTCCCAATATTGGAATAATAATGAGAAATTTCTTATCAATGATGATTACTAATGCGAGTGGTGAGCGTTCATTTTCAAAACTCAAATTGGTCAAAAATGAATTAAGAAATCGTATGACTCAATCACGTTTGTGATGAGTTTTGGAAACGAAATATTATTACAACTGATTTTGAAGACCTAATTAATGATTTGCGAATTTAAAAGGTAGAAAACGAATATTCATATAAAACCTCATTTTACTATGGATTGCTGTTATTGATTTGTACATGTATATACACCAGAATTAGATAAGAGGGTCGCAAATGGGGCCTATATTTTCATATGGGTCTCAAGAAGTCTTAAGACGTCTCTGTACATCATCCATTTAGGGTAAAGCAATGCCATCATTGATTAAAGGTCGAAAAATTGTGTTTATAAATCGTTGGAAAACTGATGGTGAATTGCATAAATCAAAAGAAACTTTCAAATATTGATATTGTCCTTCATGAGTGACAAATAACGTATATTTTTTACTCTGTTGGCTTACATCAACATGAAAAAAAAATTTTTTTTTTAATCAACAGTACTAAATACTTGTTATTCTTGAATCGATCTAAGACATCTGCAATCAATGGTAAGGGAAATCTGTCTTTCACTATAATTTTATTGCGCTTTCTATAATCTAAACATATTCGTGGAGTTCCGTCTTTTTTCATAACAATAACAACTGGACAGGAATATTCAGTAAGCAAGGTTCTATACTACCTTGTTTTAACCATTCAGTTATTTGAGCATCAACAATCTTATTTTCAGAAAAAGGTAAACGTCGAGGTCGTTGATATATTGGTTCATAGTTTTTAGTAAAAATATTTAATTCTTTGTTAGTTGATTTAGTTTTATTTGGTCGTTAATTTAAACTAGACTGACGCACTTCATCTTTAATGGATTTTGAATTGTTATGCCCAATATTTTCTTAAATTTCATCAAAATTAATATTTACGGTTAAAACTGATAAAATATTGTTTTCTTCACTCAGAGACTTATTTTTTATTGTAAATCCTCTTTCATTTATTATAACTTCACCCTTCAAAATTACTTCAAGTCCTAATATAGCATCACGCGGCATAGCACCGTTTTCAACAACACATATATATCAGTATTGCACTTAAAGTTGTCAATTTGTATCTCTCCTTTAAATACACATAAGGCCTTTTATTTTACAATCTAGTATTCCCGATAACATTGAATTACACCGAATCAGCTCACAAATATTTAACTTTTCAAATATATTTTTAGAGATTGACATAGCTTGATTTTCAGTATCGATCAATGTGTTAATGTTTAAATTGCCGAAATGAGCCATTTTGAGCAGGTTTGCTTGTTTAACAATAATGAGAGATGTTACATTATCGTTAGGTTTCGTTCCCATATTTAATTTCGTAAATTCAGATGCCATGTGCCGGAAGTTCGAAAATCTGAAACATTTTAAACCCCTATTCTCATGTGCACAAAATTTAAATAAATATCCTTTGCCACCACAATTAAAGCAAAATTTTGTAATCTGATCACAATTACTTTATCGCTTGTGATTCACAAAATTATGAGATTTTTGTTTTACTTTTCAAATCATTTTCAATAACTTCACAAACTTAAATTTTTTCTCTAAATTCGCGTAAGTCTTCGCATCCATGCAAAACTAATTTATTTTCATGTTTATCATTGATACCTCTTATAATATATTACATAAATGCGGCACCTTCAAAATTCTCCCACTTTTTTATTTTAAAATAACATTCCTGTAGACAAGATTCTTCCATTTTATACTTACTTAATATTTCATACAATTGGTCTCAATTAAAAGTAACCGCGAATTCTTCAATCATCGCTTCTTTCAGTTTCTCTCATGACGTAATATTCAATTCGCTTTTAATAAATAATAAAGCATTACCACCAAGCAATCGTTTGGCAAAAATAAACATTTGAAGGTCAGATAAATTAAATATTTTTGAAGCGCATTCAAATTGATCATACGAAACGGAAATGTTTTCGTGTAACTTGCCGTTAATAACCTTTCTATATCAAAGAAGCTTTTGGTGAAGCTCGGATTATGATTTCCAATATATGCCACTCGTCTGAAAGTTTAACTGACTCATCAATGTTATAGCTCTGCAAGGATGATTCTTGTTTTGTCTGTAGTTCCGTTTCGCTTTCTGGTACAGATTGATTCGAATTCTGAATATATTGACAGAGCAAGTTGACATCATTTAACAACACTAATATTCTCGCTCGGTTATTTAAATTTTTGTTCTTTGGAATGCAATATTCAGAATATTACCGATAGTAATCAGATCATTTAATGAAAAAGTATCATCAATAGTTTTTAATTTAAATTTAAAATTAGAGTTATTTACTGTGAATTCGAAACCAGTAAAGTTTCAGATTCTTTCCTTATTTTTTGCATCGTTATTTGTATCAAAAATAAGCTTAAGTAATTTTTTTTTATTTTTTTCTTTCTTAAGATTCTTCAGTGCATTGCTTATCTCATTCATTTCGTAAATCTTCATTTTTAAATTAACAAATAAAAGTATAACTGACTCACCTTAAGTCTTAAATTAAATTTTTGTAGAGCACACAAAATATATATTTGTAGATTTATCCAATGGGCGACTCATTATTAAATATAATCGGATCGCAGTTCTAATCCACATACAGATATTTTTTTTCACATCCTCATGCATCCCGTTTCTGATGCTTGTGGTAATCCTATGTTATCGTGTTTAGGATAACACGATAAACAACACAGGAAAACAAATTTAATTTTTTCCCATTCTATAATCCATTAGTAAAGAGTTGATCCTTATTTGCTGATACAATCTCAAATTATTCATTAATTTATGCGATCACGCTCTCATAAAATCTGTTGAACTGACTTTCCCATTATCATTCACCTGTCAGAAATAATCACAAGACTGATAGATGTCATCAAAATCCATCAGAATCCTTTCATCTTATACCAAGTGATCTAAAGAAATCCCTACTATAAATTTGAATTCAAGGGAAAATGCACTTTCTTCTGCTAAAATCGAGAAGGCGAAGCTACGTCTCTTGCACTATCCACTTTAATAATGTGTATTTATTGCCTCTCTCTCTCATCAAAATGAATAAACAGTCTTAAATGAACAAATGTGTTATCATTACAAACCTTATTCATAACTGAAATGTGTTCTCATTACAATCCATAGTCATTTTGCATATCATTGAAGGATTATATATGTAACCTAACTCTTCTTTTTTTTTTATAAATATATTATAAATTTAAAAACATCTAGAGATCTGCATAGTTTTTATCATCATTAAAATTTAAGGGGGCACGCAACAAAAAATGTTAAAATCTCCAATTTTTGTTCGCAACTTTCTTTATATTCGAGTCCACAATTTGCTTCTCAGTGCGGACGTGTTAATAAATACACACACAATCACTCCATTAAATTAAAATATTCTAAATATAAATTTACTCTTGAATTTTTGAGCGGCTAAATTTTTTATTTATATTTCAATTGAGGTCTAAGTAATTAAAACCTTAATTGTTTTCTTAAATCTTTACTAATGTTTAAACACAATAAGAATTTTACTCACAAGGGTTTCGGAAAAGAAATAAAACCAATTTTTAATTTTACACAGGAATGTTTCCTTGGCAAAATACTTTTCAATTGCGAGACAAATACATTATCAAAATTTAATATATGGAATTCCTTTTCTTATACATTAAAAATATAACTCTAAGTAGTATGGTATTTAAGTAAAATTTGAATTGCGAGGCAAATTTGTGAATTTTAAAGAAGTTCAATTTGATAAAAAAAATGAATTCAGTAAGAAGGAATACAGAATCCTCCACCACAGGAAAAGCACTAAATGATTGAGAAATAATTCGACTTGAATAATTTTTTTTGTTAATTATAGATAAGTGATTATAATGATTTCTAAATCAAAAATATTTCTATGAAAATTTATCATTTTTCCCCCCATGTGTTTTTTAAAAGAAGTTTTGAGTGACATATCATTTTCCATCCAATACAGATTTCGCGAAGCACGAAATAAAATTCTACGTTTTAAACGAAGCTAAAACATTTGTGCGGACAATTACGTTAAGATTCATGAATGGTAATCGTAATTCATATTTAAATTTTATGGACTAAATATATCACAAAACTCATTTGTATACTTTTATACGGAATAGTTAAGACTTTTTG
Source organism: Nephila pilipes (assembly GCA_019974015.1). NCBI lineage: Eukaryota > Metazoa > Arthropoda > Arachnida > Araneae > Nephilidae > Nephila > Nephila pilipes. The sequence goes on along the minus strand of BMAW01015411.1, from coordinate 805,748 downwards.
ACAGACGATTTTCATACCAGCCATTCCTAAACAATTGAAACAATAAGCTAAATTATAATTTTTTCAAGGACACCATTGAAAAATAAAGAAATCCTTGCCCGAATCGCCCCGAACAAAAAGTAACGAAGTTTGTTCGGATTCCAAAGGATTGATTTCGTCTATGTGACTCAACTGGCCTGAAAAAAATGATTTCAAAATTGTTCAGAATATTCTTAAGAATATTCTTTCCGAGAAAATAATAAGGGCGAATAACGATTAAGCGCCTATTATTATTACATTTAAGTAAGCAAAAAGAAATCGCGGCAGGGTTTGACTCCCATTGCGCAATATCTCTCGACTTAAGTAAAAAAAAAGAATTTCAATTTAAAGTAAATTAAGTTAAACAGATGGACTAACAATCCATAATGTTACACGTTTTAAAACATATATCACTGCTGGTGCGTAATCTGTTCTAAAAATATAATATTTAAGTTTTAATACGATGCTCCTGCTACCCTCACGTCTTTTCCGTCCTTGATCAAAAAGTTGACGTGCAAGAAGCGGAAAATCCGCTGTTGCCGCAATATTTGCAACAGAGCTATTCTTCGCTAATCAGAAACTCTCAAACAAGTTCCCGTAGTGATCACTTAGAGGTGAAAGGAGAAAGACTAAAAATGAAGTTGCTGAGTGCCCTTCTGTTTGCAGGTGAGTGTTATGGGTTTTCATACACTGAATAAGTTTCTTTACTCACAAAATAAGAGGATTTCGATCATGATATTGAAGTAATGATTTCTTTTACATTTCTCTTGTGCGAAGTTATTTATTATACTGTCGGATTTCAAGTAAAAATTCGATGCCTTTGAATTTTATAAAAAATTAAAATGTTTTAATAATTTTCATGTTCATGAATATAATGAGTTAAACCGAAATTTACAATATAATTTTCAATTTAATTTGACCTAATTTTAATGCATTAAAGGAAATGATATAGACGTTAGACAGGACATCCTTTGTTTAAACTTCGATTCTTAAATGGTTTCGGCTGGTATAATTTTACTTAAAAAATAATTCATGTTTTTTTATGCACAAAATATACGTGTAAAAAATCAATGTGAGTCAAAATCCTTCATTACATTTCTTTTTACTTTTAATTATTTTAAAATGCATAAGAAAAGCCATTTGAAAGCATATATCTTTTAGGAATATTAAATAAGGAGGAGAAATTGGAACTTCAGTGTGTGTGTATGGGAGAAAGAGTAAAAAGCGTTATTTTCACTTTCAGATATGTTTAAAAAGGCTATATCAAAAAAAATATATTTAAGGAATACTTATTTAAAGAGAAAAATCAAAAATTATATGTAAAATAAATTTTTAAGACACTTAAGTTATTTTCATTTAATTAAATTAGCTCTTTAAGTATCAAATGTTTTTCAACTAAACTAAAAGTTTTTTTTTTTTTTTTGTTCAAATTCTATAATTTTTGTATCAATTTGTACTATCTTCAATTTCTCCATGTTAAATTTACTTTTGTAAATTTAAATAAAGTGCCAGAATTTTAGCAGAACCTAAATTATTCAATACGGAGATGGGAGAGAAATATACAATTATATCTCCGCCCATTTTTAAAAATGAGCACCCATGTTAAATTTAGGAAGAGGCTAAAAAGAACTTTTTTAAAAAAAAGGGTAGTTTTTTTTTTTTTTTTTAATTTAACTTAAAGTGTGAAAAATATACCTTCTTTATTGCAGCCATTTTTAAACTGAAAGCTTATAAATAATGCATAAGCCAGATTTATCTTTGAAAATGTAATCCTTCCTGAAAAAGAAAAAAACTGTATACTATAATTTAACAATGAAAATAATTCGGAAAAACATCCGATAATTATGTAAAATTTTTAGAAAATAAGTAATCGCCCAAAATGAAAAATTGGTTGGTATTTTGTTAACGTCTCGCAAGAAGCAACACGAGGGCAATTGGCGATGGATCTCGTAATTTTCAACATTGGTCAAGTGAATAGGATGATACCAAAGCTGGCACCTCCCTCTCCTAACTTCCACACTACGCCATCGGGAAAACTCTGGCCTCGACAGATTTAACATGCATCAGCCCAGGCTATATGGTTTTTTGTCACATCAAGGCTCGAAACCGCCGGTCGCGAGTCCGCGACCATGACCACTAGGCTATCGCGGCCACATAAAAATTTGGTAAAATATGTAATTGGTTATATCTTTAGGGGTGCAGGAGTAATTCACATTCAGGATAGAATTAATTGTTTCGATTTTTATACACATTCAGGATAGAATTAATTGTTTCGATTTTTATACAAACAAAATATGAAACGAACAATTTAAAGTAAAAAACACGAAAAATTAAATTTTATTAACATTGTTCCAAGTTCTGTCATAAAATATAATTTTTTTTTCTTCTTATTTTCAATTTAATGCATTAAAAATTTAAATGCTGATAAAATTAACAAATAATACAAAATACAAGACCTTACTAATCAAACAATGTTATAAAGTAGAACAATTCCCTTTCTCTTTGAATGTAAATTTATTTAAATAAAGAGTCAGTATGTGTGTGAACTCGTATTTCAGTTTTTAAACGCATTATTATAATTAATGCGACATGAAAAATTGTAAATTAAAAGTCAAAACAGAGAGAGTACTCTACAATCTCCCCCTCCAATATTTTTTAAAGCGAACTTTTTTTAAATGAAATCTTCGTCTCAAATTACAATTTTTAAAATCATTTTCATAATATTTTAAAATTTAAAATACTGAGCTATAGAAAATGTTTTACTTTTTTTTCCTTTTTTTTTTTTTTTTTTTTTTTTATTAAACTCTAATTTTTCTTTATTCTTATTCTGATTCTCAAAGGGTGATGCTATAGTTATGCTTAATATTTTAAGTAATTTTTGGCGGCAATTGTAAGTCTATCATTAAAATGGCTCCATTAAAGATGTTTAAAAATGAGTAAGTTGTATACTAGTTTTTTTTTTCTCGACTTAAGTAATTTCTTATAAATTAGAGCATGTTGTTTTTCATGTAGTTTGCATTGAGTTATGACTTAAATCGGTGAGTTTCTGACATTTTTTTGTTTTGTTTCCTCATTTTTGATAGTTGCTGATTATGTTTCCTCATGTTGATGTATTAGACTTGTACCTTTTATAATAGAGCCAATTACTGATTGCGAAGGTTTAATCATTAAAATATGTTTAAGAAGAATACCACTATCCAAAACCAGTAGTATCATATATAACTTTATTTCTTTTTTATTCATTTTTAGAGGATGTTCTTTTTTCAGTTATTCTTTGCTTTTTCTTACAAATTCTCTTCTTGATATTAAGTGTTTTGTTTACTTTTCTTTATTTTTAAATAAATTTATTTTTTAAGATTTAATAATTAACATTTTTTTTTTTTTTTTTTTTTAAAAAAAAAAAAATTAAGTAATTTTAAATTTGTGTGATTCTCTTTATGCATTTTTTACTTTGCATTAATGTTCATTTGCATATATATGTAGTGAAAAATATAAATATGAACAACACACACGCCAATTTTAAATATTTTGTAAAAATAAACAACGGAGACGAACGAAAATTGTAAAGAGTTCCCAACAAGCAGACGTATGATACATTGTTCACACTTGTCTAAACAATCCAAAGAGATTGTAAAAGATATTATTAAAATTATTCCAAAAAGAATATTCGCAAAGACGATTCAAAATATAAGAGTATTTGTAAAAGTTTGTTATTGCTCAGCTTTGATGATAAAATTTAGCCGAACAGCGCCTCTTTAAAACTATTATGCCCATAAAGGCTCGTTTAAAAAACAACTTTAATTACTAAGAAGTTAAAAATGGGCCGCATGAGAGACATACTAAGATTGTAACTGTGATTACGCAAGGAACTGTGAATACAAATTTCAAAGATTAATCTGAAAATAAAAATTTAAAAAATAATCGTGCAATTAGTGGTCGTAAACTAACATCATCAAGACAAGGCAGAATTCTGAAGCATATTGTGATGAACAACTGTTTTGGGAACCTGAAAGTCTCAAGTAGAAAGTCGGAGAACAACGAAAGGATTCCTTAGTATCCACCACACCGCGAAAGAGTCCATAAACATGGTTTTCTATCACTTATGCCTAAGACAAACCCGCTACTGACTTTCATACAAAAAAAAGCCGGAGTTGTAAAGGTAGATTGTTATGGGTATTCAGAACTGGAATAACATGTTTTTTTTTTAGCGAAGAATGATCTTCAAATGAAATATAAAAGTTAGATCAGTGCTCCTTAAACTGTGGTTGGCGATCCCGAATTTGGTCGCGAAAATTTAATTTGGATACATGAATTTAAAGTGACATCAGTTGCTATCTATTCATTTTATATGTATTACATTTTCTATGCAGCGGTATTAAAGTCATAAACCTGGCTCAATAGAGCTGTAAGTCATAATTACATATCGAACGCTTTACTATGGCGATGTTGCATGTGTGTGTGTGTGTGTAATCATATTTTAGTATTCAAATATGACGGCAAACGGAGATAATACGTAGTGTTCAACGCCATTCGGGCTATAATACTAAGTCTCGGAGCCGCTGCGTATAGTATGAAAACTCTTTTCTTGTGTAATCAGTTGTATAAGAACAGTATAATATTGTATTTTACATTTTTACTCGACAAAAGCTGGTATTTATTTCAATAATTGTTTATAAGTGAAGTTATTTTATTTATATTTTGAAATAACATTTTTTTAAGGGAATTCCATTTTAAATTATGAAAAGAAATTTTTTTATCAAAAATTAAAAAGTATGATTTAAAATGATTTATTTTTATTTTTAAACTAAAATAGAAATTAAACAAAAAAATTTTTTACGTGCATGTTATGATTGGGATGAAGGGAGTCGTTCGAAATTTTCAGCCATTGATTGCGATCGCAAGACTAAGAAGTTTAAGAGCCTCTGAGTTAAATGAAAATATTGTGACATTTTACTTAACCATACCTCCTCCCTTTTGAGATATGTCGTTATTGCTAGTATTCATTCGTTAAATTTAAGTTTGATTAGTATATGATTTTGGAGGATTCGGAGCAAAAAAAATTGCTGAAATAATCAAGGTCAAAGAACCTTACACGGATCAGAAGACGCGAGTTCGTAACTCAACGCTGAAAGTAAGTTTTATCTTACGCCCTTTCTTCGAATACTTTTCAGACAAGAACTGATTCCCCCTTCTGGTGTCATGTAATTATATATCTGCTTCGAAAGGGAGTGCGAGTTTCAACGGACGAAAGAGAAAAAAAGATGGTCTAAGAATACACACAGACCAGTTCCTTTTCTCTTTTTAACTAACTTTTTGACCTTGATTCTGTGATAGTTAATATATGAAAACGGATGCAATGATAAAAAAAAAAATCGTGATGATTTCTAGTTAGAGAAAAAGATCATGAAAAAAATAATTTTGCAACTTTTTGAAAACGCTTCGGAGCTTGGAGAATTTTAATATTACTTTGGCTTCGTGTGTGAGCCTCCCAAAAATAACAAAATTTGAAGTTTCCTCATTTATCCCCTGGATTTTCAGCAGCAATTTTTTCAAAAAAGTGTTCCAGAGAGAAATGTGATAAAGAACTTTTATCTTTCAATTACTTAGAAGACATATTTATAGTTCTGAATTTCAGAAGAATGACAGCAATAAAAATCCTATTGAGATAAACAGAATACACTAAGGGGAGCTAATGAATTTAAGATGTAAGTTGAAAATATAGTTTACTCGAATAAACTTTAATACAGAGGAAATTTATCACTTTCAACAATATCGAGTATAATATATGTGTGAGTAAAACTTCTCAATCTTAGAAATCATTATTGTCCCTATAAATAGGTTTCCACTCGTTGTACGCAATAAAGACATTTAGAATATATGAAAATTATATCTTTATTATTTTAACACGAGTGTTAGTCAATAATAGAGAGAGGATCCCTTGGTGAAAATGGAGAATGCCAGAAACATGGCTTCGCCGTCTCGGATACAGAAGAAGAGAAATTTTACCTTGATTCGAATTTATGTGCAGGGATTTTCTTTAAATCATGTGGTAATCATATGATATTGGATGAAGGCATCTTGAAGGACCTCTGCTGACGTTGAAAAACCTGGTAGGGTTTATCCTTCCAGGTCGATGACCATGGGAAAAATTGATTTGGCAGATTTTACGAGCACGAGATCGCATAAATTAAAAGTTAAATTGGAATTGTATAAGAAAATAAGAATGAACGCTGAACTGTGAGCTAAAGAAAGGAAAAATTAGTTAAATAAGTATTTTTTAAGTGAAATCATTATACACGCACGAACATACATAAATATATGTATTGCAATATTTAATATTTTCATATACGTGACCTCATTGCAGGTAAGCTCTCACGTTTGCCAAATCTATTATTTTTATTCTCAACTTCCTAGCGAGAATCCTAACGAAGGAAAGTAGAAAACGCAGTGTTTTTCAGGTCCTACCTATTTGCACTAAATTGATTGAAGAAGTTGAATCAACTTAAATAAATAATCGATATAAAATGACGCAATAAGAACTAGAATGAATTTAACAAATTCAACAGATTTAGACAAATGTTCTAAGTATAAGAAATTCTATCTATTTCCCGCTTAATTTTGGGCATTGTCACGAACTCGTGGCCCCGGTGTTCCTTTCTTCGAGAATAGGAGTTCTGTTGCCATGAAAAATCTTCCACGTAACAAGGCTGATGTTTTGTTAACACTTTCGAGATTCCCAAGTCCTCCCATAGGTGGGGTGTAGAAGTTCGGAGAGGGGAGTGCCTCTCATGTTTCTTCCTCGTCACATGAGCGAGCTTCAAAGTTATGAGGTTGCGTTGCCATTAGACCTCGTGTTGCTTCTCAGTGCGATGTTAATAAGGAATCACTAGTAAATATTTAATTTTGTATTAGATATATTGAATAATGAATGACAGAACTGTGTATCAACTTGTAAACATTTGAATAACTTAAAAATCTTTTTCTTAGTCCAGTAGAAAGGTGTGAGAATATATTTCTCCATAAATTTTCCATTTACATTATTTTTAGCGTAAAAATGTTTGTTTTTGCCGGTGATGTGAACTGTAATCCGGGAAATCAAAAATTTAATTCTTTTATAGATTTTATCTAATTTAGTCGTTTTATACATCTTAACAAAGCTTCAGAACAATAAAGCACTTAAAATGATATTAGAACAAGCTAAGAAACTAAACAATACGTAGGGTTGTCATATTCATTGAATAGATGTCTGAACAGTAGCGCCAACATGTAGAAATAAAAAAAAAAATGACTGATGCATATTTTTCACTAAGGTGATAAATTACTCAGATGATTTCTTAGGAAAAAATAGAGCTTCTTATTGTTTTTTCAGTTTCAATAGTTGTTTAATGAATAAATAAGATTTGACTTGCATATTTACTTTTCTAATTCCCCCGTATATAATGCAAACATTGTAGCATTGATTAAAAACACTATAACAGTTTTTTAAGTGAAAATCTATATGAAGTAAAATTTCAATATCTAAAAAGACCGTACAAATACATCAATCTGTTTTCGGTGCGAGCGATATCATTTTTAAAATAACTCTTCCGGAGTTTTTGTGATTTTTTTTTTTATTTCCTAATGTATCTTTTCTGCTGCAAACCACTTATCGAAATTCTAGTTAATATGTCTGGAGTATTTTATTAACGTGCTATGCTGGTATATCAAAAAATATTTGCCATTTCTTTTAGAAATTTATTCTTAATCCTAGGATTAAAATTCTTCAAAATTGAGTTTATTCTTTATCATTAGCGGTACAAATCCATCATCATATTTCGTTCTACATTGTAAAATAAATTTTTTAAGAAAAATTTTACCAATTTCTGTATCTGAAATTTTTTCACATTCAATTGCTTCAGCAGTTTTGTGGGAAAATGATATCCGATTGTGAAGAAAATACTTCATAAGTTCTGATGCATCTTTATGATAGAGAGCTTTCAGAAGTGTAAAGTATTTTTTCCAAACTTAAAAAATACCAGAGAATGGAATATAATTTTAAAATACATTTTACTACAGGATTCCAGGCCAGCCTTTATTTCTGAATAGCCGGGAATCTTTTATGTTCAATATCAATCTCTTCATAAAATGTTTAAAATTTCAGCCTGGCTACTCGAATTGTAAGGTGACTAAAATATAAATATATATTTGTAATTATGACTCAACATCAATTGACATGGAAATAGAAACTGTGTTAATGATATTTGATAAAATGTGCGCATTACAACCGATTTTCAAAATATTTCTCATGAGTTTTTGAACTTTTTTTCGTGTGTATACATTATTGACACCTTCTGTACCGTCTATTAAAATTCGTATTATCTGCAGATTCGGCTAAAAGTTTTTAATTCTTATAATTGATATAATACGAAGCAAGTGATTTGATAAAATTTCCGAAGTTTCTCATTAAATAGACTGTAAATTTAAAATCTTAAGACAAATGCCACTTTTAATATTGTAATATTTTACTAAAATTGGTTACTTTGTGGTTCGATGTACCTTATAGAACAAATACAAAAGATACGGATCTCAAATCTTCTTTTAGAATTATCTTGTAATATTCATTAAACACTCCTGTAATTATTGACTCGCAAACAGTTTTTGCGCAAGAAAATTTGCACATTGTGGATTTCTTTTAATAATTTGGTAGTACTGTCCATATACTTCTTAATATACTGATCATGAATTATAGTATGAAAAGGGAAAGTATACCCTCCATATATTGATCATGAATTATAGTGTGAAAAACGAAAGTACACCTTCCATAACTGTTATTTTTTCATTTGATCCAAAATTATCTGTTTCAAAAATGTAGTTAGTTGGAACGTTCAAGCTTCTTCCTCAAATGTTTATTAGTATCAATGTGCTTTGTTAATGAATCGCAGTAGAAAATTATCCATTGTAAATTGTGCATTTAACCACAGAATCTTAATTTTTCTATTGTCTGTAATAAATGGAAACTCCTTTTATAAAAATTTTCGTTTATCAATTTATACGCTTTTTTTTAAACCACGTATTTTGCATTCTAAACAATCATTTTATACTATCATTAATAATATTAATAGTAAATAAGGGATTTAAGTTATAAAGCAAGTTAGCTTAAGGGAGTAATATTTGTTTAAAATTAATGGAAAACGCAATAAATAAAAATTAACATTTTATTCAACAATAATAATTATTATTCTTTCGAAAGTACTTACCCTTGAACCACATTCAATCTTTCTAAATTTCTGGTATTTTGTAAATCAAAAATGCTTTCCTTCAAAGAAACTCAACCATGTGGAATCACTTTGATTTGCTTTAAGGGGAATCCCCGCAATATGGCACCATCTTGGTTCGGTAAAGAGTAAAGGTCAAAATTACAACCAGGGCCGGATTAAAATCCTTAGCACTTAAAGGATTTTAGCTCCCCCTGAAATATGTAATTAAAAATCTAATGAAAAAATCAAGTTTTAAATAATTAAAAGGAATTTAATTACTTCAAAAATTAATTTAATTTATCATAATGTCATATGATCGAACTTTTAAATAATTTCTTTATATTATTTTTAATAGAAAGAAGTAAAAAGATGCAATGTTAAGTTTTTGAGTGTTTGTAAATAATTTTTCCTGCATACATTACTAGAATGAATTCTTTTAGCTATCTTCTCAATACGTTATATATTTACAATTATTATATACACAATACATATTTTCTTTTATGTCACATAATTGTTGATAATAGAATGCATTAAATATTCCTTTGAACTGTCTGTCTAAAGATCATATTTAAAAAGAATTGTGTAAAACCGTCTTGTTGGTAGAACACGCAGAAAAAAAAAATGCACAAATTTTTCACGGTTTTTTTTTTCTTTCCAATTGTATGGTTTTATCGCATATTAATAACTTTAAAAAGTCTTAGAAAAACGATATAAGAAATCTGTGCTTGTTATTTCCCTAAACTACTTTCCAGTTTATGTGTTATGTACTCGGTATTAAAGAGATTAAAAGATTTATACAACTCTCTCTAAGCATTGTTTGAAGATTTATCTAATTAGCAAACCGTATTAGAGAGAAACCATGCTTTATGATACTGTGTTGGGTAAGGTTTTCCCTGAATTGTTTTCGAAGCTTTTGAAGCAAAACCGTTTTATAAAGGTACTTTTTTAAACAAGTTTTCTTATACTCTAGAGGCCACACATACACAATAATATTCTGTGTATGTATATGTATATATATAAATATATATATATATATATATATAATTTTAGTAAAATAAAACTTCTGATATTAGAAGGAAAGAAATTTTGTTCTCTGAATTATAATACTAATTGAAAATGTTTCCAAGATTATGGTGTATTAAATCTCAGAAAAACTGCACTTACAACTTATTACTCAAAATAAAAAAATTTCTAAGAATCCATCGAAACTGTAAATATTTAATAAAAAAAAGTATAAATTAATTCATCTTATTCAGAGGGAGAGGAAAAAAAAGGCAAGTACAAAAATATATTCATCTATTGTTTCCCTTTATATTAAATGTGGTCATAATGTTTATTTTATATCTTAAAGAAATATATACAAGAATATGAGAACAATAACACAATTACCTTTTAATGTTTTAAAGGAATGAAGATTCTCCTCTTTTATTTCATTTGTTCTAAATAAATAGCCCTGACTTAAAATTGCTACAAATCATTCTCTTTTTTTGAAACATGGTGCTCTATTTATGATCCTTTCAACCCTCTTTTTATTCGCCCTTAATCATTTTATAAATTAAGCGATATGTTTTTGAGACTTATGTTGAGGTGCAAAAAATCTTTGAATCTTTAAATGTATATTTTATCTGCTTTCCGAAATCATGTATGTAAAAAAGGAAACGTTGTTTGATATTTCCGAAATACCGTGCAGGAAATGACTCACGGCTACCTACAACGACATTTTCATAAATAAATCATCAGAGACAACTTTGTGTATAGGAACGTTTAAAGGTTGCATAAAATAACCGTTATTGTTTTTATATTTTTACAAATAGAAAAAGACACAAAGAAATACTTTCAGAATACAGTTTTAAAACCCTAATCTCTTGGAACTAAGAAATGAGAACCAAAACTAAAACGCATATCTACACTCTTGAGTTTTAGACCATTCGTCGCTTATGTTAGTCCAGTTCGAGAACATGCAGCTAAAATGCAGATCAATTGATTGGAAAGAGCACAAAATATGATGCTCCGTCAGATTCTAAATCTCGTTGGTTAATGGAAGACATCCAGAATTCCATTAAAATCTTCACCCTTAAAGAATTTATTGTAAATATCTCCAGAAAAATTTTCGCAACTCTTGGAAACCATTGAATACAGAGCCTTCCAAAGAATTAAAGAATGTGCTTTAGACAATTGTACTAATAGACCAATAAATGTTTTGCTTTGAAATTCATTTATCTTAATTTTTATTTATTTTTTTTTCTTAGTACTTCCACTATTTCTATTTCAAATTCAAAACTCTAATTAATTTTCAGTTTAACTACTATAAAGGTTATTTCCTTAAGGGACAATGCTCTCGACCAATAGGATAGCTAGCTCTCGAATTAGCTACTCCCAAACTGTTGGGAAAAATTCTTAATGTTTTTAACTTTTAAATCCTTTTAAGAGGCAATGTACTTTTAAATTTTAAATTATTTTTTTAATTTCCTGGGCAAGTAACATGCCGAAGCAACTCAATTTACAGCTTGTCGACTGGAGATTAAAGGTATCAAGACCTATGTGCTCCAACATTCATTCAATCTCTGGTTCAAAAAGGAGTACGGGGCTCGAAAAAGTAACTTAAATTTCTCTAAAGGATTACGGTTGGTTACCTTGTTATAAAGAACAAAAAAAAAAAAAGTGAGACTAGAAACCAAAGGGATTATTCAGAGTAAATAATTACTTGCTTGGAACTATATTATCTCTGTGGAGTTCTTTTCATTAAAAGAGAAACTAAATAAGGATGTGTAAGAATATTTTTGTTTGTTACCAGCTGGATATTTCGAATAATCGATGTTTTGTAAGAAATTTTGCCAAAAAACAGAAATAAGATTCTAGAAACTATTCGCCTAAAAAATGCTACCACTCAAAAATTTTATTTCCGTAAGAAGCAATTCTCTCTACTCTCGGCGGGATTCGAACCCACAAACACCAGTTTAGGAGACCGACGCCTTATCCGTTAGGCCACGAGGGCTACGCACTAAAAAGTAGACACCAAAATAAAGACACCAAGTAGAATTTCACAATACATCGTAGAGAGCTCTGAAATTCTAATTAATCATAATAAAATAGAAGTATTTATGTATTCTTTAACAGTAATTGATTCGTTAAGAGTACCGTTCACAAAATATGTTTTCCATTTGACGATAAGTTTCGTGCTGCTTATCACTCAACGTTGACAAATAGTCATGCAAAGCAATTCGCACGGAATCTGCTCATAATGTGGTTCGTTCAAAACGTGTCGGCAAAAAAGATCAAATATGCTTATAATTCGTTTGGCTACCTCATGGCAAATGGATGCCGCAGTCCCTACGCTAGGACCTAGGTGCTTTATCCCTTTCTCGAAAGATGCCGAAAATTGCTTCATGTATCCATGTTGAATGTCGAAAATACTCGTATACGCTTAAGAAATGCGAAATTCGTTTCCTCAAAATGACTTATTTTAAAAGACTTGAGTAGAAGCCCAGTTTTTTAAACAAGACAGTTTTCTAAACGAGCATTCGGACAAAAGTGCTGTTGTTGCATTTATGTTTCTTTCGAAATTGGCATATGATGCAAAATTTTAAAAGTATATCCGAACGTCAATACCCTCGGCGGGACTCGAACCCGCAATCCCCGGTTTAGGAGACCGATGCCTTATCCGTTAGGCCACGAGGGCTGCGCAGTGCACTCATTTTAATGCAAATAATATTTTACCAGACATATATCACTGATGCGATTTCCAATATACTTTTGCTAGAAAAAGCAACTATATTTTATGTTTTACTGTAACAACACCATATTTGAATGTGTCACGAAATGATTTCAAATACTTGAAACAATTTCTTGTTGGACACTTGTAGTAGTTTCAAGTAGCATCCGTTTCACTTAAAATTGGGGAAAATTTAAGATGTCTGTCGCCAATGAATTTCTCGTTGCTTCGCAGTGCCAGGTTCACGAAAAGTGAAGGAACAATATTCAGTGAGAAGCGATTCCATGAATATTATTCGAAAGTTCCGCATTCCTTCTCAATACATAAGTTTACATCTAAATTAATTTTCTTCTATAGCTTTGGTTTCTTCATTTCGTTGTACTTCAACTTCAATACAGCGTTTAGATGTCCAGCCAAACTGGAAAACCATCACATCACAGTTTCGACTATATTCATTCGTTTAAATTAAAAAATTAATTGTTTAACATGTTTTTAACTTGGAATATATCCTTGAAATGACAATTTCTGTCATGTATATTTTTTTTTACAAATTTCTATGCATTTTTTTCATTTCGATATTTCAAGTCGATAATGACGAAGTCGAAGGTGAAGTTCAGCTATTAACGGCTGATTTAATTCGAGAGGGCTTGAAATTTGCTACAAGTATGAAACAACATTTTCTTACTCATGATCCTGACTTAGAGCGTGCAGTGAAATTTCTTTAATCTTAAATTTTGTGTAGCTTGATATCAAGAATTATATAAGCAACATGAGAAACAAAAACTCAGCCGCTAATAACAGACTTTGTAACAAGAAAAAAAACCCAACAGAGGCCGTTAATAACGAACGGAATTCTTTATTTCAATCAAAGCCGACAGTTGTTCTAGGCATATCTGACACATCTACTGATAATAGCATTTGTGATCCAGTTCGTAATAAACGTTCACGCTTGCTATCAAGTAGCGTTGAATAGTTGTTAGAAGTTTTATTCGTACTTTCAATTTGGATTTTTATGTATTGTATGTACCTATGGACTGAATTTTTATTGTACTCTAATTTTACTTGTTTATGTAATAAAAATGAATTGTTTTTGTTTTATAAATATGTAATATGGATTTTATTATTACTTTTTTTCATGGTTTTTTGGGAAAATATTTTGAATTTTTTTTTTTTTTTTTCTATTCTTTTTACACGATTTTTTAAAAGTTGTGGAACATATCCCCAAATTTACCATATGTATGCTGCATGTGTTTTTTACACGATTTTTTTGCACTGTTTTCTAAGGACAGTATCTACCGTGTAAAAAATAGTTGGATGTATATGTTTATGTAAAAGGATGTGAGTTGTAGCTTATAGAAAAAGAAGAAAAAGGGCACAGTATAAAAACAAGGAAAGAGCAAATTATCTTCACTGCCATGATTTAGACCTGTACTTTTATTTTACATCTTGAATTGTTTTCTTTAAAAATATCTTTAATTGTTTAACTCAGAGAATAAGACATTCGCTTTTTGTCTTTAGTTTATTTTGTGTTAAATAAAAATATGTATAAATATCTTAATTTAATTTATCTATATTTTCAACAAAATTCCACTATTATAAAAAAAAAGCGTTTATTAAATCTCTTAACACTATAAACTAATTAAACCAACCTTTTCTGATATTTTTGTAACACTGCTTTTTGGTCAGAGATGCTTATATAAATCTAAATTAAAATACAAATTAACTTAAAAAACGGATGTTTTGGTAGTCTCTTTAACATGAAAAAAATTAAAAGGTAAGTATAAAATATGGTACAATGAAAGTTAAAAGATATTGAACAGATAGCAACTGAAAAACGATAGAACACATTTAACAGGTGTCGATTATTTATTTCGACTTGGTCGTTTAAATTATTGCTTGTTCACACACCAAACATGTATTAAGCAATCTTAGATCGGACCCTTTTCAAAATTTCAGTGACTCATTTTCCTATATATATTGACCTACAGTTTTACCCCCTCCTACTGGGAATATTTCGTAATTTTTAATCATTATAAAGTCCAACGTTTGTTACTAAATGTATTTATATATTACTGCCTAGAAAAAATTGAGTTCATCAGTACGTAAAATCAATGCTTCATTGATCTTTACAATTGTTTTCAAAGAATTTTCTGATTAAATAAGAAACTTCTTTCTGATGTTTTGTTTTGACAATTTTGTACCCCTCTATTTTGTTATTCCGTGCCCATTGTTGGTTGGTTTTATTACAGTCGCACAAGCAACACGAGGGCTGTGGCTACGGACCTCGTAATTTTGAGCTTCGGTCAAGTGACGAAGACGATTCCTGAGCTGCCCCCCCCCCCTCTCCTAACTTCCACAATATGCCAACGGGAAGACTTTGATCCTCGATATATTTAATGTGCATCAGCTCCGGCTACACGACAGGTCTTTAGTGGCATCAAGGCACGATTGGACGAAAACCGCCAGACGCGAGTCCACGACAATGACATTAAACTTCCGCATCACATTCTGTGCCGAGGCATTGATTAACGGATGTTCGTCCGGCCCTATTGCTTATTTCGCTAATGTCACAACCTCAAGGGCTTACATTCTTTAAATAAGTACGGGAATCATGACTCCGAGATCCCTGGTGAAATTTACTTTCGAATGATGCTGACTATCTTTGGTAAAACGCGATTAACGCACCCTCAGAATATCCTAGCACTCCTCTTCTATTTTTGACCCTTTTTGAAATCAACTAATTTTACCTTCACTTCATTTAGGTCACATATATCATGTTTGGCGCTGCATAGTTAGATATGGCCCTTGCGCGATAAGCTTCGATTTTCTCTCACTTTCGCTGTTGCCCATGTGATTTTAAGTAATTACGTCAGCTGTTATTTCTAGCTGCGGATTCTCTGTTTTTTCACCTCGCATTTTGAAGGAAACAATTACACTTTGAAGAATTATAGAATAGAATGTTGTTGAATATTTTTAACGATACGAAATTCTAGCATCAGAACAAAGATTGTTAACGGACATGGTGTGTCTGAATATTTGAAAAAGGACAAGCAGTAGCGGTGTAATGATAATGATTGCGGCATAAAAGCATCGATATGACAAGGAACGTTGTTGGAGGGTTCTGATATTCTATTTCTGACCGCAGTCTGATTCACTTACTGTTGGGAGTCAAGAATTTACTACTATTAAGTGAGGAAAATTTGCTTGAGAAACAAAATTGAGATGGACGAGAATATTTACTTAACCTGGCGTAAATAGTCTTGCTTAGGACAAGGGAGATAATTGAAGAGTGTAATTACATTGTATAGATCTATGAAAATTTATTTACGAAGCGAAAAAAGAAAGCAGGAAGAATACTCCACAAGGAAAGGATGTTTGGAGGTAACACATCAATCAATAACTCCCGAGACTAGCAGAGATGGCGTATGAACCAGTACCAGGTCTTTCTGAGTACTAACCTTTGTGTCAGAATTTTAAGTCGATCGGACCAGATAGCTGAGTTATCGAGGGTTAGATAAGATCGTTTGTAGTTTGTTGAAAAATGGAAAAACTGCAGTTTCGTGTTCTGATAAAACATTGTTTTAATGGGTAAAACACCTCAAGACGAAATCTGGATTAGAAAATGTTACCTCGACTCTTGTCCATCAAAGCAACGATTTGTCAGTTGTTTGCTGAAGTTTAAACGTGGTCGTACACACAAATGACGGATTATTAACACCGTTACACGGAAAATGTGAGTGAAGTGACAAAATTATAATGAAGATCGTAACCAGAATCCGTGTTTGAGATGACACTGAGATATCATATGAAGCTGCATTATACTATCCTTCATGAAAATCGCTTGATGAAAAGGTTTTCAAGTGGGTGCCAGGGAATTCGATGGAACAAATACACAACGAGTCGAGTGGTTCAGAAAGCGTTTATCACTTATTATCGCAACAAAAAAGATTTCAGAATTGGGGAAAAAAAAAAAAAAGAGAAAAAGATTTGAAAGAGCGTTGGAACGATTTGTATCACCACAAAGGTGATTAAATAAAGGTGTTATGGTTGATAAAAAAAAAAATTTGCAAAAAATTTGTTTTCAATGTTAGACTCGAGAGTTATTGATTGATGTGTTATTTGTAGAATGAGCGACAAATATGTTTCATTGTTAAATATCTAGAAAGGCGCAGTGATCACTAAAATCTGCTTGGGAGGTATACGTCATTATCAAACTTAAAGAAGAAGCAATCTCTTAGATTACAATTACATAAAAAGTAAACAATACACTTATAGTATAGCAAAAGTAATATACGGTAAAAAGTAAATAATACGCTATATCAGTCTTATTTCTTCTATTTAAATCTGTTCAAATATTTATATAATTTTCTCCAAAAAAACTGAAGATTATTTAAGAAAAATAATTCAAATACCATAAAAATAAAATGTGCATTTTTTTTTTGGGTACTTTACAGGGGATGCATCCTCTTCGAATGTAAACACAGATCCAGAGGCACCCTTTTAGAGACAACAAAGGCTTTTCTACTTTTTTTCCCTCGGAAATCGGCTTAGTTGAAATCCTGTTTTTTCTCCATGATGAAAAATTTTAATCAAGAGGAGAAAAAAAACTTCTTATTCTTAAAATTTCTTTGAAAGAAAATATGTATGAAAGAATTATCTAGAAATATTCCAGTTTCGATATAAAAAAAAATAAAAAAAAATCTTGGTGGTGCATAAGTTCCTTTCAAGTGACATTGCGGGCACCTCAGGCATCTTGAGATGCATATCACTCATTAACTACCATTTCCCAAACAATAAAATACTACATAGAAGAAGGATCTACCATTTCTTCGGACTTATGGAAAGCTAATAAGACTGAAGAATTAAGAGCCGCATAAATCAAACATTTCAAAGTTTAACCAGGAATCAACTTTGTGGATTCGAAAGACTGGTATGTGCATACACAAAACGTAGATAGAATGTGTGGCTTTGTAAATGGGTAATAAAAAACGAAGGGAATCCGCATGCCATCATTAAATTTATTTATCGATTGATTTAAGTGACATCGAATTCTCAACGAAGAGGATCCATTTCTCTGGAATGGAAAATTAGGGACTCTAGGCCTTAGAAATGATTGGTGTTACTTCGGCCGTAACTGTGGCGGCAAAATGTCACCGACATTCATGGTTAATGGGTACAACCTACCATTAAATTTTATTATAAATTGCATTTTGCTATCCCCAAAAAGTTTTCATGTTATTTTATCTCATACATCTTTTTTCTCTCAGGATTTCTAAGTATTGTTGCCTGTGATCCAATATGCATGCCTCAGAAAATTGCCATGTGTTTTATGACATTGACAACCCGTTATTTACAAAGCCCCATCTGCAAGTAAGTTTTTTTTTCGTTTACCTATGTTAAAATGACTTCCTATTTTAGAAATAATTTTATTTCTAATTTTTAGTCTAATGCTGAAAATATAATTATTTGAAAAAATGAGCCAATTTTTAAAACACTTTTTTTCAGTTGTTTTTCATAACCTTTTTTAATAATGTATTTTGTTGATAGGGACAGTTTGTCCAATAATTCTAAAATAACACAGCGTAATCGTCTAAAGCCAAATTAAAACTTTAAGTACATTATTTTTCAATTTTTTTGTTTTTGTTTTGTTTCTTCTTCAACTTTTGAAAAAAAAAAAATTTCAATTACTACATCTTTATTTATATTCATGGTTTTTGTTTACTTATTTTTCATTTAATTTACTTCCTTTTGAATTCATAATTTTGCTTTTAAAGCTAAATTTGTTTAATCTGTTATCATTCATTTTTCAATTTGCAATTCTTATTTTTTTATTTTGAGTTTAGTTTCTGTCTTATTTCTTAATGGTTCAGTTCAGATTTTCTCATTTTTTAAAATGCTATTTTTCAAAATAACCAATAAGATTATTAGTGAATATTAAAAAAATTGAGTTATGAAATTCAATGTAATAAAAATTATATATATATTCATATATACATACATTACATCTTAATATACTGATGCATATTTGAAGATAAATTTCCGCTGAAATAAATAATTTCTTTTGTTTATTCATGATGTTTATCTCGGTGGTATAGAACGATTTGATAATTCAAATACGGCCCAAGTTTTGACGAACCGCAGCATGCGGTGCTTTGCATCTTACGCTGCAAGTGTCAATTGCAGACAAAAGAGAGTCGAGGGAAAAAGAGCCGAAATCTTCTATACTTTAGAAAAAGGATTTCATCGGAATTTTGACTAATAACCAATTTTGTTAAACTCGTTAATCTTTCAGTTATAATACAAAAATTGGGAATAAAACAAAAGTCTTCATACCTCAGATGTGAAAATGGTTGAAACGAACCGTGTTAAACCTAATTAATTTTTAAGAGTGCGAATAAATTGCATATAGCTCTCTCTATCACACAAGTGTGAGAGTGGGTGAAAGAGCGTGAGTATTTTAAACACGAATCTAACATTATCTGAATATCTATGTAAACAAAATTTTGCGTCTGAAATGGATGTTATGTAGATGTAAGTTATCTGAAAAGGATCTTTAAAATGTTTTCAATTGTTATATCATTATTTGCTAATGACGTAGTGTTTGGAAATTATTTTGATGGGAGCGATTTTCATATGCTCCCGAACTTTCAAAAGGACATCATGTCCGTCTTGAGAGATACATTTTATATATCATGTTAAGTTAGCATCAGTAAATCGTGTTTAAAAAATTATCCGAGTTCTGAATTTAATAAAATAATACAAACAGCTTGCATGGATCTATCTGTGTGTGCGAATGATGGTTATTGCGAAATGGGGCAAAACATTTTTATTAACAACCGACCATTATATCCAGTTTGAATATGTGTCACGATTGGATTTAGATTTACCCATAAAAATTAGATATTTCAATTAAGACAAATTTTTATCGTGATGTATGTATATGCTTGTGTGTGTGGCATTAACCTTAGTTTCCTTTAAATTCCGTATTCTCTTACGGCTGTAAGCATAATGATTTCCAAATTGAATATGCCGCTGAAAAATGACTCGCCAATTTGGAGATGTTCCCTTATTATGCCCTTAAATGGAAATGATAATTTAAAAGTAATGTTCTTGAAACCGAATGTTTGGGCAAAATACTTCTCATTTTACTATCGAATTATTCATTAATAATTTTAATTTTCCTCAGAGCTCCATCTGAGTTGAACGAATGCATTCGAAAAGGAGCAATAGAATGCAAAGAAGAATTTTCACCTCTAGTTCAAGATGTTTTGCAGACCTACACTGACACTTGCACAGAAGGCACGGAAATGAATGCATGTAAGTATACTTAATAATTCCGCTTTTGCAAAAAGTTAAAAGGTCAGAACGCATATACAGGACCCATTTTAAAATTTAAAAACCACCCAGTATTAATCAAATATAAACTATAATAACAGTTTACCATTTTTGTTTCTAAGTTGTATCCTCGAAGTGTTTTGTTGACTTCTAGCTTCTTGCGTATAAAAAAAGGAAATTTAATATTTAAATTTAAAGCCTGGAAGTAAAAAAGAAAAGAAAAGGGCCACTGTGTATATATACTGTAGTAATGTAATAATTAGCACTGTTTTTTAAACTTTTTTTTACTCAGTTCTGTAATTTGTTAATGTGACCAGTGAACATTTTATATATAATTCAGAATTTTTTTTTCTTTAATATTTATATCTATGCAAAAAATGCTGTATAAACCAGCGCTGATTAAATAGACTATCACTGAAAAATAAACGATTCATAAAAATTTCTCAAAATTTCGTTAACGTCGACTTGGTGGCCGTAGTAGCCGAGAACCCATGGTCGCGAGCTCATGGTTGGCATCGAGTCATGGGTGCGAGTCTTGGTGTCATAAAGACCAGTCGTGTGGTGTAGTTGATGCATGTGATCAGCGTGTTTTTTAAGTAAGAACCGCTTCGAAATTTTAAAAAAAGTCATGTCTCATCTACTATTTTATTTTTATGAGAAAGCCTGTGCTTTAATCTACTTTTCCACGTAATTACCTCCACTATTAAGGCTTTTATTATACTCGTATATATCTAAATATCATCCTCATAGAAATCCGCCACCTGACGGGTAACCATTGTAACTCGGCCGTTTTGATATCATCGTCGTCATCGTGGCGCTGACCGCCTAAATCTTTTTTCAAATAGAGGAGCAAGTGGTTGTCACTGGATACTAGATCAGGGCTATACTGAGAATGATCATGTTATTTCCAGCCATATGATGCGATGAGATCTCGAGTTCGACGAGCTTCGTGTAGCAGGGCATCATCATGTATTAAAACAAACCCCTTACACAGCATGTTACACCTTTTATTTTGAATTGTACGGTTAGGGTGTCCCAGTATGTTTCGGGATTTATTATGTCACTCTTGGGCGAAAAATACAAACCCCCTTTCCCTAACTCAAATCACAATGCACGTTTACGTTAATTGTTATACGCGCCGAGCTTATTTGTTTGTGTTTCCATTTTTTGGATGATGTTGAAAGCCTCCATTACCATCCTTAAATGCCTTCATCCGTTTTCTTGCTGTTATATCCCTCATAATGTTTTCTCCAAGCACTTTACTGATATTCTAATGAATCTGTTTCGCCTTTTGCATGCAGCACGAAACTAATCGCAGAACTTATTTCAAATGTAGGTGGCATTTTCTGTTTTGTGAGACATTTTAAATGCGCACGCATAAACATAAATACGTATTAATGCTTCCGTGCTGGCCCATCTAAGATTAACCAATAGCTATAGGTTCTCAGCTCACCTTCGTGAAATGGAGACAGTAACGCTGCATCTGCCTTATTAAAAATCGGTACTTACTTAAAAGTACGCCTGGTATTTTTTGAATCATTTTTTTTTTTCTTTTGTAAATAATTTTTTTCGAAACTTATAAGATTTTTCTTAGTCTATAATGTTGAAGCGATATTCATATGTACTTAACGGGCTAGACTGGAATAAAATGTTGCACAGTTACGTTTCTTACACTATCAAGTGTGTAAATTAAATTACTGCTTTTGGGCGAATTTTGATCATTTTTTTTAAAAAATTGTTTCATCGGGAAATAAATAAAATTATATTCATACGATGTACGAAATTGAATGAAAATTTGAAGTACATTATAAAAAAAAGAATGAAGCAATTTTAATTATTCGGAGCAACGCAAGTAATTTTTTTTTAATTAAAATATTTCAATAATCTTTTAATTCAATGATTACTTGCGATTCACTTAAAATTACTCTAAATATTATTTAAAAGTTATCCTCAATAAAAAAAAATTGTACTTCCATATACTTTTATATTTTTCAATTCATCCGTGCGAAGAACAGGTAAGCCAGCTAGTTCTAAATATTTTCAAGCCTTCGATTATCCAAAATTGAAAATTTTCAGGAATCATTACTATATAATATATATATTTATACTTCGGAAATTAACACATTCATAATTAATGGTGAATCCAGGGAGTGGGTAATTGGTACGTGCTTCCCTCCTCCATCATACTTTCACGCATAGGTAAATTAACATACTAGAACACCTGAACAGGAAATCTTAACTAAATTTAAAGTATTTATTTAGTTGTTTTATTTGAAAGTTTGTTGTGTACAAGCATGAAACCGAGCTATCTATCATACTGTAAGCTTTTAGTTCTCAATTTGAATTTGATTATTGAAATAATATTTAGTTTATTTTTACGTCAAGAACAAAGTTATCATGAAAGTTAAACTAAATAAATAAACTCACTAAACTAATTATGTACCTTTTAAAGGGAGGGGGGAAATACTTTCGTCCCCCTCTGCAATTGTCGATTCTGTTCAGTCAGCGTGTCTGTTAATACTAAACATTCAACGTCGATTCTGTTTTACCCTTCAAATGGATATCCATAGCTCTAGATGAATAATATGCACTTGCAAGTGTTGTATTCATTAATTCAAAACGCCGAGTTATGTCTTAGTAAATATGCTGTTTATTTATAACTAGTTAAGTCAAAATCACATGTTTTTCGTTTAATGTTTTGTCTTCTTGAAGCCGGAGCTAATAAAAAATAAGGAAATAAAAATAGAGGCAGGAATAAAATACCATCATTGAAAATATTTACATTACTTTAGAAGATTTAGGCTTCAGAACAAAAATTTAGTTCAGTGGATTATTTATTTAGACAACATTCACTGGTAATTTTTTTTTTCATTGTTAATATCTGAGGAGTGAAAGAACAGAAAGGAAAATGTTGAGTCAAAACTGTTTCCGTGCGATTTGTTTTATGCGGTATATAAAAATGACCAGGAAGAACCCATATTCTGTGACTGCAAATAACATCTATGCAGATTTCAAAATCAGAACAAATTCGAAAACCATTTTCCTGCAGTCAGTACTAATTCTGAAAAATCCTTAAATTTTAAGAATGAGTTTCGATCTTGTCTGTGTCTACTTACCACGAAATATACGCAAACGGCTAACCAAAAACTTTCACTGATTAAATTGCATCACCACAATTGTCAACTCTGAACGAGGGCGATGTACAATCTTCAATACACGAAAGTGATTTTGAACTACTAGTCCTGAAGAAAATCTGCGTTCTTTAATTAGGAAAAATAATTTCTATTTGTACATTTCTAAATTTTCATGTATGTATCAGTAAATGCTTCATGTTCAATGTATAAGCAAATAAAACATTTAAAAATGTTACCGAATATAAATTATTTTTCCCCTTCTTTGGTAAACAAACTTTTATCTACATCGTAAGGGTTTAAAATATGTTTTCTAAATGAGATTTTTTTTATGCAAAAAATTTTAATGTGTTACAATATATTTCATAGCTACTTATGAAGTTTCAAATTATTTTTGTGCGGTCCCTATTCCTCGCATAAAAACAGGTTTGAGTATATAAATAATCGATTTATTCATTTTTTAAAGGGACTTGAAGTATTTTTAGTAATGTGATTCCAGAAACCCCCTTTAAAACTTAAAAAATATATTGGCGGATTTGAATCCGAATATCCTTGACAGTTATTTCGTTGACCTGGGATGTATATCATTGAAATAGCTTGGTTTACTGGAAACAATCCTCTCTTTTATTAGTGCCTAATGGGTGTGTGCGGGTCATCTTCAGCGACCTTGGGATATCCGAGAAACTATCGTATGAAATTTTGTTTTACACCCACTTCGTCTGTAAATAATTGGCAGATGTCAGAGCTAAAACATAATAATTTTTTCCGCATCACCAGTCATAATATTTTCCGTGATTTTCTCCGTCCCCCTTCCTTCTTTTTCACATTTCTTCCTCCCCAGAAAAAAAAAAGAAATATTTTTCAAAACTGGTTGAGTATAGATACGTAAAACATTACTATTACAGATGCTTCATAAAAACTTACCAAACCACATACATAATATAGGAGATTGAAAACTTGATCACATGGGGCAGATAGATATAAACCATCTAAGATATCTTTTCCGACTTCATTCGATTTTTTATGGGATGCGCATATTTTTTCCTTTACACTCTCACAAAATTACAGAGTGTTCTGAAATGGCATTCCTTTTTTTTTTTTTTTTTTTTTTTGTCGAACTGGAAGGGAAAAGATGAGGTCTTCGTTTTTCTTGAAAAATGGGAAGAATGAACAAGTTATAAATTGTTGTTTTGATTGTAATTAGTTTAGATTTTTACTCACATTTTTCATTTTTTCTCCTTTTTATTATTCAACAAAAGCCAAAATAATAATTTCAGGAGACATATATCATCTTTTTGAGACAGCTAAACTCAAGTTTTTAAGAAAAAAGGATGCAACTAATCAATTCGAACGCTTGTAATCAGAATATAAAATTAAGAGCAATTTATAATGTTATTGATACTAAAATAATCTCAAAAGAGCGAATACTTTTAATAATTCATAATGCTCTTGGTTTAATTACCTAATGAGTGTTAACAATTTAGAGTATTTAAACATAATTTCAATTAGTAAAGTTAAAATGTCGGATATAGTGTTAAGATTAAAAGTTTAGGGGTGTTTCTTTTTTCAAATGGTTTACTTTTTACTAATATAATGTTTTTGGTATAAATATTATCTGTATTTTCTTTTTGATGACTTTCAATTTTAAGTAAAAAATTAATAACAAAGAAACCCTCTTCCGCTGATTTAAATGCAATGAGTTCGATTTTGTATTGTTTTCATTAAATAACAAAACAAATTAAAATCAAATTCTTAGCTTTGAAATAATTTTACAAATATTCTAAATTCTGTTTAAAAAAAAGTTATTATACGAGTTGATTTTGTATAAGTAACACTATAAGTTCTTTCTTTTCGAATATTAGACCTCTAAAATTTAATTTTTATTGATTTTTCATTCATTTGTTAGAATATAGTCAAATTTTCTCGCAGAAGTTAAAAGATTTGAATCCCTTTCTGCTTTTGTTGAAAATTTGCACAGCTTTTTTATTTTAAAAACTAAAAACTTGGGAACCTCATGTTTTTAGCCAAACAATAAAATTTTCTGTGCAATTAAATGTTATTTTTTAAAATTAAGTTTTTAAAAATATATATAATTCTCTCTCTCTCTTATTTTTTTTTTTTTAAAGTAATTCTAGTGTCTTGACTCATTATGTATACCTTTTGTTTTCCTTATTTCTTTTTCTGTTCTTTTATCATTAATCCTTTTATTTATCTTATGTTTTGCTTCTTTTTCCTTTCACCAATCGCTTTTAGTAATGATGTAATTTTTGATTCGATATGAGCATGTTGCTGAACCTTCCTCATTATTACAGCTCAAACCATTAACATCTTAGTGCTAATCCACTGAATGTCTCGACCCCTTTTGAGAAGTGCCCCGAAAATTTATATTTTCCATAGATATCAACTTCAAGTCTATTAGATGTCCTTTAGCATTTTTCCTAGGCTATATAGGGTGTTTCTAAGCTCATAGGCAAACATTTAAGGGATGATGAAAAATATGTAAACAAGCAATTTTAACCAAACAATGCATAAGCGGAGAGCAAGCGGTGAACCATAGAAAACATCTAAACAATCAATTTTCACCTTACATTACATAGGCAAAGAGCAAGCGTGAACCGCTAGACGGCGCTGTAATGAAAAGCATGAAGCGAGAGTTTCCTTACACATCGTCATTTCTACTGTGGATTTCAAAAGGCATGGCCTTTTCCTGTTTATTGTACGTCGCCATGCCTCCTGAAATCCATGGTAGAAATAACATTCACTGCTTTGTCTCCTCCTTTGCATTGTATGGTGAAAATTGCTTGTGTAGATATTTTTTTTTTATCACTCCTTGAATATTTGCCCATGAGTTTGGAAATACTCTGTAGATACCTATGAAAAAAAAAAAAATCTACGGTGAAAAATGTGTCTATTTGATTTAAGATTGGAAAAGTTTTTGTATTTTTGCTTTTTGTTTGATGCAAATTAATCTTTTCAAGTGCGATTACGATATTATTCAAAACGGAAGACACAAAGGCAAATTGAAAAAGAAAAAAAAACTAATGCATTTCTAGGAGTATCTTTAAAAATATAATGATTTGAAACATTTATATAACGTCATCAGATATCTAAGAAACTTAATTGCAGCGGATAGGATAACGCAATTTTCATTACTCGGCTGAGTTTTGAGAGATCGTATATGAGCTTAAAAATTCTGATTATCGATCCAAATATCAAGATTTCTTATAAAACTGGAAAAAATTATGACGAACTTATAAGAAATCTAATACATGAATCCTTAACGGTTTCTTTTTCGGAACTGAGGGTCAGATGCGAATAAATTATGGAATATAGGATATTGACCCATTCAATACCCGATCGTGCCAAAAAAAAGGTGGGGGGATTCCGTAATGTGAAAAATTCTTGTCCTAAAATTTAATTAACAATATAAGAAGCTAATTAATTAATACACAATAAATCAACATAATTTAGTTCTCAATATATACTTATTTTACCCAGCTGAGGATGAGAATAGCAAAAATTATTTAGAGTGTTCCATTTTTTTCCCTTACCCACTCTGCCTTGGAAATACAACCTCACTCCTAAATAATAAAATGACCCAGAAGGGAGGAGGTTGAATAGAAGTATACAAAAGGCAAAATTGTGCATTACAATAAACGAAAAAAACTAACTCTTACATCCCATATGTCCCTTATATGAGTATATTAATTACATGTACAAAAAAAAAAATTGGACTTCTAAGGAATCTTTTTTAGGTATTATGGATATATCCATCGGAAGAATGTGCTGGGAATGAAAACTACTATTAGCACTTAACAATAGCAACGTAGGCATAATAAAATGTCCTCAAACCGACTGAATAGGGAATATTTAACAAAAAAAAAAAAAATCCTGCTTTGAAGAAAAGACACTGTGTATATATAATGACTCTTGGTGAATAGTTAGTTCAATCACGAATGGCTTAGAAGGGATCAACTGCTAATAATCATTGTAAAAAAACATTTTTTTATTTAAAAAAAAAAACTTTTTTTGTAGAAATTAAAGAATATTCAAATGCTTCTTTAAATTATTTGGCTCATATAAGTAACGTAGCCACATATAGTAAGTTTACTGTATTTTTAAAATAGAACAGAATTTCTTTAAACAATAATTTTAAACGTTTAAATTATTTTTTTTCAGTGTACAAAAAACATGGAATATGTGTATTTGAAAATGCAGCTATTGGGTCCGTTAGGTGTTTGCAATCAGGCATGACGCAAATTCGTAAAAGCTTAACGATGCAAGGAAATATGCTTGATAATATTAAAAGAGCAGCCTGCAAGTGAGTATCAGATTTCATTATTTATGTATAAAGAACATCGATGGTGCATTAATGGCATCTCAATGATGTAGCACTTTCTCCTTAAAGTAATATTTTATTCGTGCATTCAGTTCTGTCTCTTCTGATTTGTTTTGGCACACATTCTTATGCTTAAATACGAACATTGTAAGAGCTTAGAAATAAATTGATCGATGCAAAGAACTGGTTGAATATGTGGTTGCAACTTCTAAATGATGATATTCAAAATTTAATTAAATGAATACTTCAAAAACAAGTGTAGCTTGAACCAATAAATTTCTGTTACTCTGTTTCTCCTAAAAATACGGGTAAAGAGAAATTTCCGCAACCATTTTTATTTTTCTAACACTTTTTACTACATCTCTTTTCAAATTATACCTATTAAAAATTTTCATTTAACCTTTTGATATATGAATATACTGCCTCAATAATTGTTTTTTACAATGTACGGTATTTTTCATTAACATTGCTTTTCTGAATATTAATATTCGATCTGAAAGACCGTATTATATTTTTTATAACGAAGTAAAAATGCTTTAGCTTATATAAATTCTAACAAGGTTAAAATTCTGAAGTTTCAAATTCTATATGTAAATGTTTATTATTTTTCTAAAACTATTGATACTATGTATACCACTTGGAAAATGCTTTTATCCCAATTAGCTTCGAAAGACAGAAGCTCGTATCCCCATTAGTTTCTTAAGAATAATAGCATGCATATAAATTGAATGTGCGAATAGTCGTTACTTTAGACAAATGCTATAGAAGTTTAACTGTTAGCTTACGCTGAAGAAAGTGATATTTTTGGTATAAATGCAGTCGGATTCATTTATATACATTTTTTTTTTTTTTTTTTTTTTTTTTTGTCATATTGGAAAAATATTTAAAGCAAACAAAGTTATTAAAATATTCTGCTCCCCCTCAAGGTGAATAGTTAAAGCATCGAAACAAGGCTAAAATAGTTTGCAGTTGCTTTTTATATTCTACTTTATCCTGCATGCATAACATTTGATAAAGGATTAATAAACTGTTGCTTCATGGAGCAAAGAATTTTCAGACCAAACTTCAAATAAGTTTTATAAAGCGCTATATAACTGTAACTGTATAACTCAGTGATAAAAAAAAGTAATTAATTTTTCATTCAAAATGTGGAATCCTTTAAAAGACTTCATTTGAGAGCCCAGCAAACCTCCATTTTCCCATTGCAATGTTATGTAATGAAATAAGACTTCACATTATAAGATCTTTTCATTTACATTACCCCATTTTTATGTTTTCAATGGTTCTCAAACGAGGATATATGTAGCCTCAATGATTTGCTAAAATAGCTTGTGAGGTATTCAAGCAGCTCTGAAAAGGATCAAATATATTTCGAGATGAATCCGTGTAATCATTTTACTCAATCACCAATAGAGACAGAAGTATAGTAATATAAAAATAAAATTGAAATTCTTTCTCTCTCTCTCAATACAAATTCGTGATTCAAAAATAATGTTTCGAATCATACTTATATAAAAATTAACGGTATTAATGGGCTTCGGTCATCACAAAATAGTTATAATTGGGAAAATAGGATTATTTACAGATTTTCTTTGTACGAAGAATATGTCCAATACATATTTAAAGAAGAATAAGTGCATAGCATCAATACCTAAGTATCTATCCCAAATTTTAGGTATGATATAATATAGCCTTGGAGCCACCCGAATTTTGTTAATCTCCAGTACGTGTACCGTGAAAATACATTAGATCTTAATCAATGGACTATATCTGAGGGGTATGCTGAGAAAACAAATGTGAAAATCATTGATATATATATATATATACCATTCAATTTCTGAATCTTTATTTCAGAAATGGCCATAGTGCAGATTTATGCATAGAAAACAATTTAAATAAAACCTGTGGAAATGAAGCAGTGATATTCCGAAGAAAACTCAGCGAGCCATCTATCAAACTGACTCAAGAAGGCTGCCGTAAATTTAAGGAAGATGGCGATTATATTATGAATGGTAATGAGCTACAGACGGACGATGATTCTCCTGTTTCGTCGCATGCCATCCATCACCATGTCGCTGCTGTATCTCATCACGCCTCCAGTTTGTATTTGGGGGCAGCCATAGACCCAGATGATGAGGCCATAAACTCAGCTACTACAATTAGTATTGGGCGAACTATTTTAAATTCATTAATTTTGTTGTTTTTGATGAAATTGTTTTTGTATTATTAAACTTTCAAATGTATTTTAGTTTTCTTGATTTTTAGTAAAACATTTTCTTAAATCTTCGTTATTTTATTTTCCAAGAGACATTTGTTAAATGATGTGGAGAAATACACCAAAAGGCTAAATCCTAATGCCCCCCTCTTCTTTTATGATGACTTTACCTGGAACACGTGAATGGTACGTGATTAGGTGGTAATAGTATTTAACAGTTGCTAGGGTTACTGAGGCATATCATTTTGTAGATAACGTGTTCATTACGATTGCAATTCAGTACGAGCATCTCCGAAACCGCCTGATTCGTCCGGTGTTCGCGAACTGTCAATCTGAGTACTTATGCAAAAGAGATGAATGACGTTGTTACCAGTAATAAATGTCGCGTCGTAGGAACGTCCACGTGTCATGAACGAAAAAGGACGGCGAAAGTTGTTCCGTTGGATGAAGCAAAATCTGCGAAAACCATTAGCTCAACTGACAACCAAATTCAATCTAGGTGAAAGTAAAAGAGTTTTGCAGCACACAATTCAGTATACTCTGCTGAATGTGAGACAACACAACAGACATCTTCTCGTGTATCTCTGTTAAACAAGCAACATCTCACTTTACGCCTGCACTAGACACGGGGAAATCGTGAGAGGACGATGGAACAATGTGAAAGAGATTTCCTTGGTTCGATGAATCACGTTTCCTTATTCATCACTTTGATGGATTTGTAAGATTACGTCATCCTCCCAGGGAATATTATTTGACTTACGTGCCTCAGGTCGTAATTAGGCATGTGGCCCAAACTTATGATTCCAGGACATTTTCATGGGTGTATCCGGGACCGTTGGTTGTAGTGGAGCTTAACATTAGAAATGTGGACTATCTCAACATTGTTCTGAACCAGTTGCACTCTTACATGGCTTCTGTTTTCCCCGCCAGGAATGGAGTCTTCCTACAGAAAACGTTCCATGTCACAGAGTTGAAATGGTATGTGAGGAGCACGCGCCATTCATATCAAGGCGGAATGCAGCTGTTTTTGCTTGGTAAGGTGGACCAAAGTGGTATAAAATTGGTGGCCATAATTATTCGGCTATTCATCTCACATTGCATATGTTCACATGTCACATATTTTATCTAATTAAAATCTGTAATTAATCAGTGAATAGTAAACGATTACAAAATAGTGTCATATGGATTTGTATTACTGTAATGCTAACGAAAAACTTCAAGTACTTTACATTTAAAATAAGATGATTGCTTACAACTACATTAGATATAATATTGATTGTAAATTCAGAAGCGTGTGGTATATGAGTACAAGTACTTTTTAGTACAAAATTTTCCTTTGAAGGAAAAACCATAGCAATATTCTTTATTTAAATGCAATAGTGTATCGAATTCGTATTTTAAAAAGT
Organism: Nephila pilipes; assembly: GCA_019974015.1. NCBI lineage: Eukaryota > Metazoa > Arthropoda > Arachnida > Araneae > Nephilidae > Nephila > Nephila pilipes. Next base: position 774,356 of record BMAW01015411.1, on the reverse strand, counting down.
ACTACAGGTACATCTAAGTTGAACTGTAAAGATAAGAATTCTATTTTAAAGTTCGCCTAGGAATTAGTAAAATGTGATACCAATTAACAAATTGTCAATAAATTTTGTAAACATGCTTGAAATACATATTAACCAGCTGTATATACAATAAAATAATTTGAAAAAAAAAAAAAAATTATAAATATTGAATCAAATCTTAAGAACGAATAATGACCTTATTTTTAAAAAGGATTCTTGATTGCTGTTATAAATGGACTAAATTCATGTGACGTCATGATCATGTTCAAAACTTATCACGTGATGCACGCCGATGTAAAAAAGACTTGTATCCGTTTGTTTTACTCTGCGTTTCAGAAACGTGTTATGCTTCACAAGCTTAGTAACTTACATTTTACTATATATGCTACGTTTTAATTAAATGAGAAATTATCACACATCTTTTTTGTGTTCTGTTTAAAAAGAAATGTTGGAATTATTTCGTATTGATGCAGCATAAAAGTACTGAATTATTCTTTTATCAACAAACAAAAATGATGCTTCAGATTTGTTTGGCTCACACACAGACATTTATTTATAATTATGAAAATATCCTAATTTAACCGTGATGTTTAAATATTTTTTAAAAAAAAATGTTTTTTTGCTGTTGTTCTTTAAAATTTCATTCAATAAAACCGTTTGAGGAATGTTTGTAGAATTTTTAATATGTTAGTAATTAATTTTTAACATTTAATTAATTAATTTTTAATATTTAATTAAATTTTTGGTATAGGGAAGCACACACATTGTGAGGAATTTCATTTTATGATGTATTTGTTTTTAAATGAAATACTGAAGAGAAGTATTTAAAATAAAGCTTGATGCTTGCTCTCTGAACTAAATAGTAAAGTCATTATTTATCACATTATAACCTTTGCGACTAATTAAAATATCTGAAAGACTGGAGTATAATAAATACAATTCAACTCAAATTCTTCAGTATGCACTCAATATAACTTTAATACCTAATTCTGAACGTTTATTAATTGACATATATAATCGGTATTATAAAACTAATTTCTAATGTAGAACTGTTCCAAATAATGATTTCGAGTATATATTTTTTACTTTACAAGAATTTTTTAAGAAATATTTTGAAAAATATGTTTCTTTCTAATTACAACATATATCATGGAAACATTTTGACTGTAATTATTCTAGCTGATGTTTAACATACTATGTACATAATGTCGAATAAAAAGAAATAAAATGTTTAAACATAGCTCTGAATATCGTTTAATGTATCTCTCATACATTATGCATATGGAATTAAATTCCATGTAGTTTCCGTTAATATTTCCTAACTGTATTAAAGTAATCATTTAAAATGAAAATATCTTTTAGCTGCATTTTTCACGCGTAAATAAAACGTCGAAATATCTACCAAAAACATTACGTTGTTCTTGTAAAATAATTCCCCCTTTGAAGACTAATGGCCATTTGGAACGTCAAATTCAAACACAGTATTTAAATTGTTTCTACTTTGTTAAAGGGTTAATTAATCAGAATAATTATCAAACTTCCCGACTGCCCCAGATTTTCATACTGCTTTTAATAATTTTATAACTGCTAAGACAACTGTGTAACTTATATTTTGCTATATTATTACTTTTTTAATTTAGTGAAAAATTATTACGCAACTTTTTTTATGTCTTATTTCAAAATAATTGTTTAAATCTGAATTTGTATTGTTGTAGCATAAAGATATTGAATCCTTCTTTTATCAACAAGCTAAAATAAGGGCTTCAATTTTGTTTGGTTTACACGCAAACATTTTTTTTATTATTATTGAAGGTATCCTTATTTAACTATGATTTGCCAATATTTAAAAAAAAAAATGTTTCTTTACTTCTATTATTTTTATTCAATAAGATTATTTCAGATATTTAATATACATTTATTTTGAACATTTGTCGAAATTGTCTGGTAATATTTGTTAGTTTATATATTTAGAATTTTCAAATTTGAATGGATAATTAATTCAAAAATACTGAAGCATTTTTAAAACATTGCAAATTTGGAAGGTTATATCGTAATAACATCAGAAAGATTCTATTATATCGTAAGGTATCCGCCTACCTTTAAAACGCGTTTTTCGGTGGTTTAAAAGTTGATTTTTTTTATTTACAGTTTATTATTAAAGCCTGATTCCTCAACTTTATAGAATAGTTTCAGTTTTGTTTCTATCTTACTTAAAACTTGAGTTATAAGCATTTTAATAATAGTCCGCGTCAATTTCTCAGAACTGGAAGTAGCATTCTGCTACCGGAAGTGGAGAGCTTTAATATTTGTTTACATTGATATATTACATAATATCGCCATCAAAACATCTTCCAACATGCAAGATGAATTTCATAAGACCCAAAATGCAAATGAATCTTTTAATGGTGTAATATGACAGAGAATACCAAAAGAAGTTTTTGTTTGCTTGAAAATTGTGGAATTGGGTGCATGTGATGCAATTTTATAATTTGACGAAGGATATCAAGACTGTTTAAAAGTCTTAAATGACCTGAACATTGAAAATCCGGGCTATTTCACTGTAAAGGGATACGAAAAGTCGGATAACAATCGAATTAGGGATTCGAAGCGCCATACAATATCTGTTGCATGTCAGCGTAGGAAAGTTTTAAAGGCCACCAGGAAGAAAAAGATAACTTATTTTAATAATTCAGATGGTGAAGTTTACAAATCAGAGGCCTTTTAATGTTAAATGTTTATTTAATTAGGTAAATTTCTGGGTTGAAATGTATTTTCAGCTTTTTCTCAAAATCAAGATTTTCATATTTTGCCTCAACGTAAAACATCGTATTGAAAAAAGTTATATATGTAATGTTATGAAACTTTCATGGATTACTCTTTGAAAGTGAATTCAGGATTTGAACCTCTCCTATTGTTATAATGCAATTACTTTGCCTTTTATTGATGATAAAACTCATAACTTGTCACAAATTTGAACGGTTTTTCTGTATGTTAAAGTACTACTTCCTATAAATATTTAATTGCCCTGGTTATAATTGTGAGAGAAACGCAAATCCTGAATTAGACTCAATTCATCATAATAAAATTTACAGAAGTGAAATATCTCTATTTAACTTTTAGTTTTGGTGTTTTGCACAAGTGTCATTTTACTGCTATTTTTATGTATCTTGTGAGCAAAAATATTTTTAAAAAATTTAATTCATGCCGATTTTACAGCTTATTTTAAGTTTTTAATCATGTCCTTTAGTATAATGCATATAAAAAGTTATTTTTTCAATTATATGTAAAAAAAAAAATTCATCTTCGATGGTAGAAGGATACCTTAAGAATTGTTATTGATCAGTTTAGAAAATGATTTTCTTATGAGTAATTATTTGTGTGTTGCAGACTATCCATAATATTACATTGTAATCGTATCTTTAGTGACTTCTTGACTTTAATTCGTGTTGATAAGTGTTGAAAATTATTTTCATACATGTAAATATTTGTGTATGATGCTGAGGATATTTTATAGAATAACATTATAGTGCTTAAAAAGCAGTATGCAAAATTTTAAGAGTTTGAGCTACTTTGCTACTCTCTTTTTTTTCGATGACTATACAACAATGATGCTCGACAAGAATTCGATTTTTTTTCACTTCATAAGTGTCTGATGTAACTTAAACTGTCCTTTTTAATATACGGAGAAATTATTATACATTTTTTTATATCTTGTCTTAAGATATATATTTATATTTAAGATAATAAGGTTTTAACGTTTTCGAAGAATTGTTGTACATCAATTTTTCGTTCCAATAATACTGTGTGGCAGTCATATTCAGGTCAATTGAAAAGTTCCCGTCCTGACACATAGATGGCGCTACTAGAATTAAATCCATATGTTTTTTAGTTAACCCTAACCCTCAAAAGGTGCGTGTACAAATTTGTCAGCTGTCGGATCTTTAGTTTGTGAATTATAGCATTTTGAGTGAAGCAACTTTTGTTATTGTGAAAAAAATGGATAAAAAGGAATTTCGCGTGTTGATAAAATATTGCTTTTTGAAGGGAAAAAATACAGTTGAAGCAAAAACTTGGCTTGATGCCGAGTTTCCGGACACTTCCCCAGGAAAATCAACTATCAAGGATTGGTATACTAAGTTTAGACGTGGTGAAATGAGCACCGAAGACGGTGAACGCAGTGGACGCCCAAAAGAGGTTGTTACCGACGAAAACATTAAAAAATTCACAAAATGATTTTGAATGACCGTAAATTGAAATTGAAAGAAATAGCAGACACTCTAAAGATATCAACTGAACGTGTACATCATATCATTCACGAATATTTGGGTATGAGAAAGCTCTGTGCAAAGTGGGTGCCGCGCGAGCTCACTTTTGACCAAAAACAACGACGAGTTGATGATTCGGAGCAGTGTTTGAAGATGATCAAGCGTAATAAACCCGAGTTTTTGCGTCGATATGTGACAGTGGATAAAACATGGCTCCATCATTTCACTCCGAAGTCCAATCGACAGTCATCCGAGTGGACTGCACACGATGAACCCGCTCCAAAGCGTGAGAAAACGCAACAGTCGGCTGGCAAGGTTATGGCGTCTGTATTTTGGGATGCGCATGGATTAATTTTCATTGACTACCTTGAAAAAGGAAGGACCATCGACAGCGACTATTACATAGCGTTATTGGACCGTTTGAAGTACGAAATCGCCGAAAAACGGCCGCATTTGAAGAAAAAGAAAGTGCTGCTTTACCAAGACAATGCACAGTGTCACAAGTCAGTGAAAACGATGGCAAAAATCCATGAATTGGGTTTCGAATTGCTTCCTCATCCACCGTACTCTCCAGATCTGGCCCCCCAGCGACTATTTCCTGTTCACAGATCTCAAAAGAATGCTCGCTGGGAAGAAATTTTCGTCGAATGAAGAGGTGATCGCCGAAACTGAGGCCTATTTTGAAGCAAAGGACAAATCGTACTACAAAAATGGTATCGAAAAGTTGGAGGGATGCTATAATCAGTGTATCACCCTTGAAGGGAATTATGTTGAATAAAAAAACTAATTTTGCCAAAAAAATGTGTTTTACTATGGTAGGCCGGGGACTTTTCAATTGACCTTAAAATAAGAAATTATACATACAGAATAAAATGTTGACAAAAATAGCTTTTTTTCCAGATTGTTCTTTAAAGAACTGAAGTAAATTTTAGATGCTTTATGACAGGAATAAGATATTTCAGAATATATAGATTTTTAAAGTACATGGTTTTAATTTAAACACAAATTTCTTATGTATTTTGGAACCAAATTTTCACAGTCTAATCAGGCATCCTTCCTGCTTTGTCACAAATACTGTTCATCATATTATAAGTAATTGTCTGGTGTTTCATCATTATTGTCTCATATTTTGGTTTTTTTTTATAATGTTGCAAAAATTTAAATGTTTGGTGCAGTATATTCAGATTTTATTCTATGCACGAACTCCAACATTCATTTACACAGAATAAATAAAATAATTTCTGTTGTATTTGATACATGACACAAACACTATAGATATATAATTCATTAAATTGTAAAAACGCTTATAAATGATCACCATAGGATAAGACCGAGCATATTATCTAGTCCTTTTATTTGATATGTTAAACATTTTTACTTACAACCCAATCACATTCATTCATAAAAGTTCTAAGCTAAATACTTATTTTTCAATGGACTTTGTAAGATCATTCTGTTATTATAAAAAAGACTTGGTATTGTTTGTTTATTTACTCAATTTATTCATGTATGTAAGACTTTCCAGCTAATTATCAAAGTATTAATTGTATTTTCAAATGCATTGTAAAACCGGTTACTCGATAGATGGCACCACGAATCAGCATCATGTGATAGCTCACGCAGTGCCCTTTATTCCTGAATAAAACTGAGATATGTTTAGTTCTCGCTCTCTTCTCCCCTGCTCTTCGCCCGATGTAGATGAACTCCGAACGCCATCGTGCGTTCCAATGCCCATCCCCGATTTGCGATAAAGTTGGGTAGACATCTATCTTTCTCTGAAGAACTAGTACCTTAAATCGAAATAACCTGTATCTAGTAGTTTTGTAAATATTACTACTTCATCTCGTCTACTCAATAATAAAAGTAGTGAACAAACTTCAAGCCTCTTCACAACCATACCTTTGCGTAAGAGCAAACCAGTGAAAATTCAGGGTATACAACCTCCCCCGTCTACATGTATTTTTTAAAGTTAATGTTTTAAAAAAATATGCTTGTACTGAGTTGAATTAAAAGTAAAACCGCGGTTCTGGTGTTGACTGGAAGAAACAAGAATCACATTTGCACGACAAGGCAACGTAACAGAATGTTAAGCAGTATTCGAGATTTATAGAATGCAAATTTTTTTATTCAAAATTCTGTTTCCTCCCCCCTACTGTATCATTTCTATTAAAATACAATTTTATACATGTTTTTTTCAAAATCAGATTGATTATAACTAATATAAGATTTGGTATGTGTTTCGTTGTTCCCAATAGTCAAAATTTTAATTTCTGTACTTCATTTTATTTTAAAACATATAAGTAAAAATTGTATTTGATTAATAAATATTACTTTGAAATAAATAAATATTACTTAAAATGACCCGCCAAAGGTTTATCATGAAATTCTTTCAGCATAGATTCATGTAGTGTTTGTGAATATAAGCCCGTAGTGCGTGTTTAGAAGTTAGGTGCTTTGAGTAAAAAAGAATGCCATAAAGTAGTTTAAAGTCTTGGGACCAATTTTCACATATTACTGCATTTATTGTTGAATCCTCTGGGTTTTCCAAATAGCGATAAATATGACCTAACTCCGGGTCCTGTCTCTGCTCGCTTTCCAGCTGTTCTCTTGACGTTAACGCCAGAGAATTGATAATGGAGCAAGGGACATGTTCGAGTGCCTGTCCCTCAAAAGGTTGTCTGGACAGCATATCGGCCACCACATTCTGATTCCCTGGTCTATATTCCCATTCTATGTTATATTCTGCAGGTTTTAACGTCCACCTTATCATCCTACTTAAAAGATTTTTCCCGTTCGTTAACTTGGTTAGCGCTGCGTGGTCCGTTACTACTTTTGTTGGACAATGTGTAAAATATGAATTAAATTTTTGTAATGCCCAAATCATTGCCAAACATTCCCTTTCAGTTATGGAATAATTTCTTTCTGCCTTTTTTAGCGTTCTCGAAGCATATGCTATGGGCCTTTCACCCAGCGCCAAAACAGCACTTACTCCTACCGCGCTTTCATCGGTGTGCAACTCAAAAAGGAAATTCAGATTAGGCAACTGTAAAACTGGCGTTGAAATCAAAGCAACCTTTACCGTGTCAAAGGCCTTTGGAGTCCATTCGAACTTGACCTTTTTGCGCTTAAGTGTGTACAATGGTTCACACAGATACTTCAACTCTTCCTGACCAAAATGACATTTCTCAGCGTTTTAAAGTCAACCCAGCGTCCTGTAAAAACTGGAAAACTATCTCCAGGTGATGGACGTGATCAACAAAGGACCCCGAAGTAATTATAACGTCGTCCATATAAACATAAACAAATTTTCCAATCACTGGTTTTAATATGATATCCATCACTCGTTGAAACGTAGGTGCACTCCCTGATAATCCGAAAGGCATCCTTTTGAAGTCATACGTCCCCTTTTTGGTGACAAACGCCGTTTTAGGTATGTCTGGGGGATTAATAGCCAATTGAAAATACTCTGACTTGAAGTCTAACGTGGACATGATACAATTTTGTTGAATGTTCATTAATAGGTCATCGATTATCGGCAATGGGTACTTAGGGTATCTAGTGATAGCGTTCAGTTTCCTATAGTCTATTGCGAACCTATACGCTTCAGGTGAATCGACAGGTTTGTTATTTTTCTTTCTACATAAAACCACAGGGGAAGGATATGGGGATTGAATAGGCATAATAGTTTCTTCCTCCAACATTCTTTGAATATGAAGTTCTATTATGCGTTCTTTGACTCTATCATAGCGATAAGGTCGGGACGCTACTGGAGGGTGATTTCCTGTATCAATTTCGTGGTAGAGCAAATGAGTGAGACCCGGTTGATCTGAGAATAACTCAGAGTACTTCCTGAAGAGCTGTTGCAACTGCTGTTGCTGATTTTCTTGCAATCCTGTACTAGTTAGGTCGATTTCGACCACTTTTACTTCCTTAATGTTAACCTGTCGTATCTCTCCATTAGGTATACTTCAGGCGCTTGCCTCAAAGTCCAGCGTAATCTTAGACGCCTTCATAAAATCCACATCTAGAACGCAAGGGTACTGCAAACCTTCCACAACGTGAAATCGCCACTCTTTTTTAAATTTTCTCATGCATACCGATAAGGTTATGCGCCCTAGGGTTTTACAAGATGCTCCTTGCGCCGTGAATACGGTGAGGTTCGACTCTAGCTTTTTGACAAAGTAAAAATAGCTATTATAAAATTCAAGCGATACAAACGATCTCTCAGCCCCCGTATCCCATAATGCTGTTGTAAACTTATCATGCAGGATAACGGGTATATGAGGAATATTTATGGGACGTACTTTCAAAGTGTTTTGCCAACCAAGCGATCGAGAACCTCCTGCTATTCGATCACCTATTAGTTTAACCTCCTGTGGTTTTGTTGTCGTGACCCTGAAGGTGGATACCTGTTTCCTTGGTGGGGATATACATTATTATATTTCGGCCGCCTATCATGTGTTCTATCTGGTGAACGTCGCCTATCGAAATTCTGTCCCTTATTACCCTCTTGATACCTTAGGCGCTGATACTGCTCCTGCCTAGGTGGTGGGTTATAAGATGCATATACGCGACTCGCATGTTGTCGCTCTCTTCAGGAGTTGGGCTTTTGTAGTGGGATTCCTAAGCTCAACATAATCCAGCACGTTTGGAGCTAAGAGGCTCATTATGTGCTGCACTATTGTCGCTTCCGTAACCACAAAAAATGCAGTAGGCGACTGACTAATTCTTTGCTTAGATCCATACTACTCAGCTTCAAGCTCCGTGCGGTCTCTCACTGCAGGGAAGGTGCGTTGAAGGGCTTGTTTTATATTGTTGATACCCCCTTCTCTACCTCTAACTAAATTTTCACTTATTACCGAGTACCATTCCCGAGCACGACCTGTGAGATGATTCCTCAAATATGCCGGTTAAAGGGCCTCCGGGATACTTGGATGTTGTCATCCAAGCTTGCTAAAAAGTCATTTACATTCCCTGTTCCATCGAAAAATTCTACGGGGAACACGGCTGCTCATACTCCAGGGGTGGGAACGTTTGGGCGCCAGTGTGACGGCAGACTATTCCTGTTTGCCTCTTGTGCCATGGCTAAACTCAACATTTTAACACTGAAAGTCAATAAGTTGATCAAAGAGACGTTAAAACAATAAACACACTATTTATTAGTTGCTTGCTAATATAATGACAATTATAAATGCTCTCCCGGACAAGGCCTTAACTATTCTAACTCGATCTATCAGTAGTAATCTATCTGACACTTACCACTAAGGATATCTTGACTTCTAGCATACATTAACCAGCCGATAACTTGTAACAATTCCTGGCTCCAACTTCAACTCCGACTCTGGAACAATTGTTCAACACTAGAATCACTCAACCTCTCTATCGCGACTCTCAGTCTGGGTTTATATATTTCCTAAATCTCCCGCTTCACTTCATTTCTACCTGCTTTCGTTTTACATATTCACGTTTCATTTTTGGTTGGGCAAAGGTTGTTAATCAAAAGCAATCAATCTTAATTAAAAGTCCCCTAGGTTAGTGAAGAGAAAACCGTGAATAACCCAACGTCACAAAGTGGATGTACAAGAAGTAAACAACCAGCATATAGAGAAACCCGATGTTAGCGCAGATCACGCTAGTTTGTTTTTGTAGACATCACGTGATTTTGATGTGGCTCCAGTTGTCTGTGAATTTAGTCTATTGCATGATTTTTGTTTTATAAAATAATTTTTAAAATCTTTCCTTAATATCCGGAATTTCTTATAAATGGGTACATTTAATGTGTAGCAGAGTAATATGTTATCTTTGAAAAGTCGAAAAGTTTAGTGAATACATATTAAGGCGTCGATAGTGAACATTTACATTATAGAAAAAAAGTATTAAATATTATTTTAAAATATGGATTAAAGCCCTGTTTTGGCTTAAAGTTAGAAATTAGATGCTCTTAGAATATTTTTTTCACATAAGAAAATACTCCCTTCCTATCTGATTATAAACTCGTATATTTGTGTTATATACGCATGTTCATTATGCTGAATATTAATTGTATGGTCTTATAGGATATGAAGCAAAAAAAATTATTATCCCCTTTAAAATATTTTCTTAGTCCAGTAGATATCATAATGTTTCATTTTCTGCAAGAATGTTATGAACACTTGTTCATTAGCTATTGCGTTGTCCAAAAGCTCATTAAAAGTAATGTTGTAATGTGGGCTTATCTCGAAAATATTCCAGAGGTGATTTATATTGGAAGCATAATTATCACATATCAAAAGTATACATTCCAAATTTTTGATGAGATCACAGGTACGACACTTTGTATTATTATTTGTATATGTGTAAATGCCCGGGAGCTATGATCATTTTGTTGACGATTCGAGGACTTAGTATTTCCTCTCTTAAAGTGTTTTAGGGATTAAAGTGTTCTTGTTTCTTCTATTTCTAAAGTAAAAAGCAAACAAGTATTGCTTAAAATTGCTTTTTGAACTACAAGCATTTCAAATAAAAAGAAAACATTTGTACGGGCAGTAATAGTCTGTTACCAATAAAATTTTGGTTCAATATTTAAAAAATACTTCTCATCATGGAATAGTGAAAGGGAAAAAAATATTAGAATTGAAATATTTTTTAAGTATCTCAAATTTTGATCTTATTCTTTAATGCTTAATAAAGGTGACCTCATATAAGTGACAATCAAAATTTTAATTGCTTAAACAGACCTACAAATAATCTTTCTTTAAAAAAAAAAACTCATTTTCGATTCACTCTCTGTTTAAATGTTTGATTTGAAAAAACTTTGACATTTATTTACAACTCATTTCTCTTCGCTTTCTTACTGTTTATTGACGTCGTACTTAAAAGCAGTACAAGTGCTATTGGAGAAGGGCCTCGTAATGTTGAACTCTATCCAGTGATGAGTGAACCTCTAAGCTAGCACCACTCTCTCCAAACTTCAACAAGCCAACGGAAGGATCCGGAACATCAATCAGATTACTCGTGCATCAGTCCCTTAACACGGAGGGTCTTTATTGGTCTTAGGGTTCTAACCCCAAATCGAGGAAACCAAGGTCAGCCCCAAGTTCGCAATCATGACCATTCGGCTTCCGCGGGCTCTACTTTCTACTTCTTGATATCTATTTTAAACCCATATAAAAAATATACTAATTACATTCTTTTCCTGCATTCTTCCCACAAGCTTTCTGCAGGGCCTTTTTCTGATTACTGAAAGTCGCCATACCTGCTGAAATCCACGGTAGCGATGACGATGTGTAAGAAAACTCACGCTTCATGCTTTCCATTATAAAGCCACGAAACAGTTCACAGCTTGCTTCCCACCGATGCATTCCAAGGTGAAAATTGCTTGTTTAGATGTTTTCTATCATCCCTTAAATTTTTGTCCATGAGTTTCGAAACACCCTGCATAATACAAGCTTCTCTCTATCAAACTGTAATTTAAAATTCTAATACCCATCACCACAAGCCCAATGTAGTGTACTAAATCAGTATATTGGATTATTCTCTGAACTACAGCAATGATACGTGTACAACCAATAGCTTCGTCATAAATATCCATTGCACCTGCAAAAAGGGTTGAGGACTTCGAACGGACCATTTGTGGTTGTAATAAAATGGGAAGTAAAATCATTGAGTGAACAATACAAAACAATGAAAACGAAAGATGTTAAAATGATCAAAATTATGATGCTTAGAAGGCATTTTTATGAAATAAATACTGAACAATTTCATTCCCATTAATAGGAAGAAGGAAAATCACACATGCGTTCATTACGCATTTGAATAATCTTTTGTTATAGATCAATTTCTTGGTCATCGATTTTAAAAGCACTTCAAAATTTACAAGTAATATACTTTTTTTGCGCTTATTAAATTTATCTTCAATGTTCAATATAACTAATAGTATACTTAACTTCTCAATATTCTTAAATTTATCTTCAACATAAACATGTTTTATATTTAAAATTAATGAAAATAAAGACAATTTTATCTTTCTTTGCTCACTCTTACACTGGAATAAGTATTGAATAGCGATTTTAATTTCAGTCTGACTTAAAATTTGTGACATTGGGCTATTCGCGGTTTCTCTTCACTAACCTTGGGGACTTTCAATTGAGATTGATTGCTTTCGCTAAACAACCTTTGCCCAACCAAAAATGAAACGTGATGAAGAACATTAATATGTAAAGCAGTTAGGAATGAAGTGAAGCGGTGGAGTTGAGAATTATATAAACTCCATCTGAAGGAGTAGAGAGTATCTGAAGGAGGATCAGAGAGGCGTTGTAATGAGAGGAGGTGGAATCTAAGTGCTATATTAGAGGAAGGCGGATTTACAGATTAGTATTGAGGTCCGAGTATAGATCACTCGGATTGAGAATTGTTCTAGTATTTTCAGCAGTTGTTCCAGATTCGGAGTTGCAGTTGATAAAAGATATTGGTAAGAAGCTGTTAGATTATTATTGGTGGGTTGTATTAAAGCGTTAGTAAACTTAACCTGGAGAGCACTATTATTGGTGTCATAGTAGATATATATTAATAAATTGTGAAAGTTGTTTTCGTGGTTCTGTAATTATTGGTGTCGTAGTATTTAATATTTGAAATTAGTGATGGCACATGATAACGCCCGGAACGAAGGGTTGTTACAAATTGACTCCACTGAAATGGTAATATTTTATTTTTAAAATGTGGCTGCTTTAGCCTCGTGGATAATGTTGCGGACTCGCGATCGGCGTTGTTTTCATCATGTCGTGGGCGCGAGGCCTGATTCTTCTAAAGGCCCATTGTGTAGTGAGGCTGATGGCTGAAGCACGTTAAATCTAGTCGAGGTCCCAAATCTTCCTGTTAACATGATGTGGAAGTTTGAAAAGGAAGGACCATGCGCCAGTGTCGTCCTCCTCACTTGACCGAGTTTCAAAATTACGAGGCCCGTCACCAATAGTCCTCGTGTTGCATCTAAGAGTGACGTAAAAAAGCAATAAGTCAATTATTTGTAAATTTAATTTTTCTTTTAATGTTTTCGATTTATGTCTCGTTGACTCATTCATAGCATAACCATAAAAAAATCACCTGAGTGGGAGCTAAGCTCTCTTTTAGAATCTGAAAGTAGTCTTATAAAATTATAATGTCGGCTTTTTTAGGGCTATTCAATTCATTATTTACTTTAAGCTTATAGAATCTGAATCATTATCGGATATATAGCGCAACATTGCTATCTCGGTGTTTCTTTCAAATGTCCATACCTTTCTTCCTCAAAATATTAACAATCAATTGGATTTACTAAACTCATTTGGATATTTACAATATTCGTGCAATGGGGTCTGTTTTGAAATAGAATGTAGTATTTCAGTCTCTCCATAAGATATGTCTGATTAATTTTTTAATGTGTGAAATGACAAGATTGACTATTTGTTAAAGACTTATGGACTCGGGACTGTCTCGATACGACCTGAAAGTAATCAGATGAGCCAGGTGTTGGAATTAAGATCTCGTTAGTTAACTTCTATGCAAAACTACGTGGTGCCCCTGTGTCTAAACTCATCCATTTGAGTCAATCAGAAATAAGCTGATTGTAGAAAAAACCAATATGAGACACGTCAGGGTTGTCTTAGAGACTAGGACACACAGAAACTAGGTTTTGCTTCGAGGATATATGCAACCAGTAATTATAGGCTGTGCTACCATCTAGTGGTCAAGTCCTGGGTCATCACTTATCTGACAAGTTTTTTTCTACTCCTTGACATAGAAGAGCAGTTGACCTTGAGAGACAGCGGTGTTTCGAATCTTCAATCTTTGGGCAAGAAGAAAACTGGTCTGGTCGCTTTTTGCAGTGCTCCTCTCAACTAGACAAGGAGTCAATAGACCGTGGCTCTTTGTATTATAGGAGTTTGCAGCTCCTCAGACTTCTGCAGTTATGTTTTGTAACCATTGTATTCTTAGCAGGTTTGTAAGAAATTCTGATTGAATTGTATCGCGCTAGTTCTATACAGCAATCCTGTGACCTTTCCTAGTCTGTAAGGGAGTAGAATATTGTGGCGTACTCGAAAAACGATTTTTTGGAGAGGGGGATGGTACATATCGACATTACCATGACAGGAGCAATTCTTTAGTTAACAATTGCCACTTGGTAAAAGGTAAATGATATGTTACGTCAATCTTAGTTCTCCAGTTAAAAACTGTTCAATTAGTGTTATAAGTTTATCTAGTTATAAAAATTAAAAAGTAAAGAAAATTTAAGAGAAAGAATTAAGATACCTTCAGAATTAAATTTTTGAGAATTTTTGGAGGTGTATTTTTAAGGATGCACCCAGGGACGTCTTAAGGCATAGGCCAACCTGGTCCGGGCCCAGAACCTAGACTGTGAGGGGGCCCTCGTCTCATTCTCTACTTGGCCTCAATAAGATCATAATCAGAATTATTTTAGTCGTCAAATGTTATTCCCGGACATGACTGGTTGAAGACAGTTTTTCTTATATTAAATATTTCTATATACAATGATTGCTGAGAATCAGGGAAAATATTAGTTTTATTTCTAAAGCCAGATATGTCCAATTTATATTTATAAAAATGATGCTGTAGGAAGGACAGTCACAGACACTCCTTCCAGCGATTTTTTTTAATTATTTGCACACATGAGTTAAGAATCGCTCATGAATAGACAAGAGATACACTTAAGCCCCCAAAAGGAGTGACAAAAATGCATTCCCTATTTTAAGACAGGTGTCAGGGCTGATAAAAAGAGGGTTGAAATGACCATGAAGGAAATCGCCCCTTTTCGAAGAAACGAGTAGTCTACGGCTTTAATTCGGCAGTTCCATGCTTTAAATTTAATTTCTTCAAAACAGCTAAAGGTCATTATGTTTTTATTTTTTAATTGTATTTCTTTTGATTTAAGATAATATACAAATATTTATATTGCATTGAAAAAAGTAAAATAATATGTAATTGTATTTGCTTTGTTTTATACAGAGAGTTATAAAAATAATATCCAGTTTTAAAAAATTCTGCTCTTTTCTAGTAAATTTTTTCTTTCTCCCTCTGAACAACATGAAATAATCTCATAACTGCCTGTAAAATTATATATAAATATTTCAATGAACTCTTTAGAATATTTATATATTGATTAATATGCATAAACGCGCTCTTCCTTCATTTTGAATGCACTATGATCTTCCAAAAGAATTTTCGATGAGTATAGTAATACAGAGTAATATTTTTATTTGCTTCTAATATGGAAAGCGTTGTTTTACTCGTTAAAAATTCAAATGACTATCCTGTTCTATTATTTTTGAGAAGCAAATAATAAAAACATGTATAAAACGAATATATTATATTATTACAGATTGTAGTATTGTAATATAAATGTAGAAAAACAACCATATAACAGGAATCCTACAGTACGATTTGATAATTAGACAAATAAATGCCTGTACAATAATTTAATGTCTTAAGAGTAAGCATCAAAAATGGAGAAATTCTCGCCCCAACACAGTACAAAATAAAAGAATTTTAGTGTATAAGACTCCTCACTGGAAATATTCTATTTGAGTGTGTATGTTTAATCAGATTTTCTTGCAGAAAATTGAAATTCATTATATATACATTACATTTCCTTTTTTTCCCCCCTTGAACAGAACAAAAGAAAGAAAGAATGAATGAATGAAAACGAAATGCTACACATAGTTAAGTGCATATTACGTGAAATATGGCATAATGATTATTAAAACAGTGTATTTATTTTTAATAGCAAAATAACAATTATTTTTCGAATAACTAGTCCCTAAAACGTATTATTTTTTTAAAAAAAATTTAAGATATTAATAAAAGGGGGACGACATCATTTACTAAACTATTCATAATTTTTCTAATTATCATCTTGTACCGGTTCAAAAGGGGATTCTAAGCTATAACTGGTAATTTATTTTAAATTTTACTTGTCATTTATTTTTTAATAACTGATCATTTTATTTTAAAATTCTACTATTGCGGAAAATGGGTACTCTAGTTAGTATTGAGATAAAACATTTAAGACTCCCGTCGACACGACACCAAGAAATCCCGAGCGTTAATCCTATGGAGTTTTGAACTTTTCTATTTACATCTAGGGTATTGCTTTTAATTGCATGGAATAAAATGCATTCGAATGAGTGAAAAAAAAATGTTTCTCGGGTTTTCGATTTCTTAAAATTTTTTATAAGTATTTTTAAATATTTTCATGAACATGGATTGCTTAATTAATGATGAATTACAGGCAGCGGATATCGAATTTTTGCTAAAAATTAAAAATTAAGATAAATGAATTAGAAACTACTTTTTAACTATCCTTTGGAATGACATTTTGACATTTATTGATTAAGTAAATCAATTTCTCCAGATTAAAAAAATGGATTCGTCGAAAGTGTCAAATTACTAAAATCTTTCATGATGTATATAACAATCAAAAGAGACTCTTTTGACTTTAATGAGTCAAAATTTTAGAAAATATCAATTATAAAGAAGTAGTGTTCTTAAGCGTCTAAGAAAAGGTAATTATGCGCAGTGTTAAGGTAATTTTCCTTGAAGGAAATAGAGACACCGACGCAACGTTTGAAAACAGCCACAGACAGAAATTTAAAATAGAAAAATTTATACCAATAATAGACTCTCTAATTTGCAATATACAAACGCGTGGTAAAAAACATGAGGAGCTTTTTGTAATCTTTGGATTTTTTTGAAAATATTTCTAATTTGGATGAGACAGAAATCAAAACAGCATGGAGAAAATATCATAATGTTACGATAAAGACATTAATGGGGATGAACTGAACTTGGAATGTCAACATTTCAAGTCATATATGATCATTAATGGTGAAAAGTTGAAGAAAAAGAAAAGAGAAGAAATGGAAAAAAGAAAGATTAATAAAAAAATATAATTCTACTAATACAGACGATGATGAAGAACAGTTGTTGGGTGAAAGGACTGGAATGGGGGTCAATACACTCTACACATACATGTATAATGCAAGACTATTCACAGTGTTTCCCAATATTGGAATAATAATGAGAAATTTCTTATCAATGATGATTACTAATGCGAGTGGTGAGCATTCATTTTCAAAACACAAGCTAGTCTAAAATGAATTTAGAAATTGTATGACTCAATCCCGTTTGTGATGAATATTGGAAACGAAATATTTTTAACAAAGGATTTTGAAGATCTAATTAATGATTTTGCGAATTTAAAGTGTAGAAAACGAATATTCACATAAAACCTCATTTTACTAAGAAATTGCTTTTATTGATTTGTATATGTATATACACCAAAATTAGATTAAAGGATCGCAAGGGGGGGGTCCTTATTTTTTCATAAGGGCCTCAAGAAGTCTTAAGATTTCCCTGTAATCAAATAATATCACAGTTATCAAGAAGGTAGTTTGACACAAAGTAAACAGTTTTTAAATCTGTTTTCAAAGAGCAATTTTTGTTTAAGACATAAAATTGAATAAATTTCCATTTTTGTAAGCTTACTCTATTACTCGAAGAAATTATTCATATGTCGCATTTACTTTTAATTTTCAAATGATTATGAGTATCGTGAATTACACAATTAAGTAAAAGGAAAAATTGGCTAATTTTCTGTAAATATAAGACAATCTTACACTTTTAACATAATATGTATATAATTTGGCCATTCTGTGTTTATACGTTTTCCAAATTGTGTTCTTAAAATTCAAAAATATGAAAATATATAGTGTTTCACATAATTTAATCAGCATTTAAACAAAGATGAAATTTGATTCTAATGATGTAAAAAATTTAACATTAAATATAAATTAACAAAAGCGCTATCTTTCCTTTTATTTTTATTACATGATTGCTATACATGACAATTTCGCTATAAAAATAATTTTTTAAATACTAAGTACTTAATTACAATTGAAAAAGTAAATAAGTTTCATAATCACTGAAACAAATTTGCACATGAATTTGTTGATATACTATACTCCCTAATTTTCAGATTACAACGTAATCACATTTCGATATTCATTAGTTTAGTTAATTTAATATTAAAAATAAATTAATCGAAATTCATATTTTCTAAGTATATTATGTTTCTAATGAACATTATCTACAACAATATCAGAATGCAAACTTTAAAACATTTAATGTTCAAATTTTAACAAATTCTTAATGGACCTTTAAATTCAAAATTAACCAATTCTTATTTGAAATTGTACTGTTGTCAAGTTATTCAATCAAATAACATAACTAATTCTTGTTTTTTTTTTTTTGCTTAACTCGACAAATTGAAAATTTTCGCATTTTTATCAACAAAGCATGCGATTTACAATTTTTTTTTTATTTAGTATAATTATTTAGAAAGAAGCTAATAATTCATAAATAGTTAGATATTGTAACCTTATTGGCTTGTAGACTTGAATGTTGCCATTAATGAACAGCATTACATGTCCGTTTTGCTTTGTTCCTATTTCTTACATCATTTACTCATCTTCATCTCATCGTTAATCCTTCTGCTGCTTCTCAAGTTAGATCACGGTTAGATTTAGTTTTGGTACGTCCTTGACAGAAGAGTAAACAACGCAGGATGCGAGTGTTTTCCGCTTGATAAGATTTGCAGGAAGTTGCTCGAATTTCAAAAGGTATGCTGTAGAGCATGGCAAACTTCATGGAGTTTTTCCACAAGAGGAAGGTATGTATTGACTCTGTAACTTTTTTTAATTAAATTATTTTCGCCGGTTTCGAACTGAGTACTTAATGGCACTTCATAGATGAACTAACCTTAACTTCTGCTGTCTTGTAATCGTAGCTTATTTTCAGTTGTTTCTTGTTTACCTCTATATTTTAAAATTATTTGACGTTTTATTTTATTTAAACGGAAATCGTGTTTACGATGTTTTGAAACATGTTCTTCCTTTTGACGGTTGTGCTGCTGTAAGTTGACTGTTGGTTGTGTTTTCGATTCTACATATTTTTATAATTTCTTTGAAAAATTAAATTGTCTTAAACTAGTTGTTCTAGATTGGCAAAATTCTGTTTGATAAATCATCGCAAACAACTTCATAGAAACCATATTTATACTTTATACCTCTTACAAATGGTGATGAAACAGTATAAAAAAGTTTGAAATGTGCAAAAATTTAATTTAGAATGCATTATTGTAATTTATTCATTTGCTATTAATATAGCTGTCCCAGATATTTTAAATTTATGCTAATTTTTTTCTCTATCTTTTATAACCATTTACTATTTTTAAACTTTCTCAAAACTTTAGAGACTAAACTATCATTGTTTTGAAAAAGGAAGAATGCAGATAAAATTTAAAGAATGTAAATTAAACTAGCCACAGCTATGCATATAAAGGTTTGCTCTTCTTAATAATTGTATTTTTGCAAATACAGTACTCCCTCCATAATCTGACTCTTCACTTTCTCAGTCTTGCCAGTAATCCAGCATTTTTACACATGATGACAAATAGTAGAATATGCTTTCCACTTCAATGAATTAACATAAGGATCAATACAAAACAGGGCATTTTATGCAGTTTTGGCAATTTTGTGTGTTTGACACTTTTACATATACTGTATTTAATAATTCATTCCTCTTGTTGTTTAAGAGCATGATTATTAGTGATTTTCCAGTTATGCGGCACTTTTAAAGGTGTTCTATCATAATACTTATGTATACTTTTAAAGTCATAGAATATTTAAATTTTTAAGTCGTTATAAAACTTGTAAGATATGTTAAGTGCAATATTGTGATAGGAAATAAATATTTGGGAAATTTTTTTATATTATTTGTTATAGATATATTAAATAAATATATAGCAATAATTGCAAATTAAATGTATGTCATGAACATTATAATTTTATTGTTTTAAGACTGTGTGTTACTTCTAAAAACTATAGGAACTTTGTCTTTTAAATCCAAATGTGTATAATTTCAAATCAATATTGCTAAACATCAGATTTTTTATTTTGATTTTTTTTAGTTATATAATTTTAATAAATATGATACATTTGAATAGAGAGGCTGATCACTATAACATTTGTATCGTGGGGGAAATGTAAATTAGGCATACTAAATATTAGTATATCTGTTAATGAGCTGTTTTGATGTTGAAACTGATGTTTCATTTATTATGAATCTGAATGTATGTTATATCTTTGAATAAGTAATATTTACCTAAAAATACCACATTATTCTAAATATTATTTTACTTTCAAATACCTTTTCTCGGACTTTTGATTCTAAAACATATTTACTGTTTTTTTAGACTTTTCGTCCAAAGAAGAAGTTTGAGCCTGGGACTCTTCGATATTCCCTCCACAAACAGGCTCAAGCTTCTCTGAATTCTGGAATTAATCTTAGGGAAGCCGTTAAAGTGCCTCCTGGCGAATCTTTAAATGATTGGATTGCTGTTCATGGTTAGTTAAATAGTATTTTTTATGTCATTATAAAAGTTTTTGAATAGTTATTATATAACAGCAAAAAGAAACTGACCAAAAATATGTTATACATTTTTTTTTAAATTCTAGATAGTATTATCGTCATATGATTTCATATACATTAAAATTTAGCATATGTTTGCAATTAACTTTCTAATCAAATTCTATGTGGGTTTCTTGGATTTTTGATTTTGCATATTATTAGTTAACCACTTTTTACCAATTTTTTTTAAACAAATTACAAAAGAAAATCATCTTGTTTTTTTATTCTAGTATTAAGTATAAACAACTATATTTTATAAAACTAAAAAAATATAATATAAAACATTATATACTGGTTTTAAGTTTTAATTTTTTACAGGTGTGAAAGCATTTAGTTTTATCTTCAGTTTTTTCTTACAAGTAATCTCTGGCAACTGAAAAAAGTTAAATATTAGTCTTTGTATGATTGTTTTTAAAGCAAGGAAAGCACAATGCCTGACATTTGGTACATTGCTTACTGATCTCTTTTCTTACTAGCTTACCTCTGGAATCTCTTGTACAGCATCATAGAACACAATATCTTGTTGGATTTGATTTTTTCTAAATAGCAGTAACAGCATCTGGAAAATGCTTTGAGGTTAGCCTGAATGGTGAAGGACTGATGCTGAGTGTTCCTGATTAGGCAGAAAACTCATCATGGTGATTTTCTGCAATTAGTATTTCAACAAGTTCCATTTTAAATAATTTAGGTGGCTGTGAACCTCCTGATTTATAGTACAAAATGTGGGCCAAATCCAATAAATAGAAGAAAATCTTTTTATATATATTTCTCTTTTTCTTGGTAGAATAAGCAACTATATACTGAGCTACTTTATCCACCCCTCCCATTTTGTCATTGTAGTCAATTACATATTGAGGCCTGAACATTGTATCTCCCCATTTGTTTGTCACATCCTGCATTTCAATTGTATATACTGTAGAAATTTAGACTATTGTCCTTCTTAACTTTCCATTTCATTACAATTACTTTACTTGTGTAATATCCAATAATTCCCCCCTTTTTTTAAATTTCTTTGTCTTACGATCTAGAAGTAACTCTTTTCTTTTCAATCAGAGTGTTCCACACACATCAGTCTTTCTTTAGATCAATGTATCACTGCCATTATCTGGTGAGTTGTAAAAATTGTCTATTATACAAAATAATATCTTTTATCCAGTAGTGGTCTTGTAAGAGTTGTGACAACTCGAGTAGACATAGGAAGATCATCAAAATAAGAGGTGTACTTATAAAATAACAAAATTGATGCTGTAAAACATTTTGGTTGAAGTCCAGTATTGGGTGCCCTTGGCAATTGTGGCAAAAACTTGGCGACTTTAAAGAAAGGTCACCATAGTAGTGCTTCATAAGCAGATGTTGAAAATTAGTTATTAATAATCCTCTAGGTGTATAATCCTCTCAGGCCTTAATCCCCAGGTGGCTATTGTTTTGGATGAAACAACATTGGTTATTACACTTGCCCAGGAGTTGAGAATTAACTTTTCAACGGTTAGGAACGAACCCAACTTGTCAACCGAATAGCATGCCATAATGGGCACTGACGAGTTCAGCTCATTAAAAGTTTTTTATCCCAAATGGATGCAGCCGAACCCTACTTGTTCAGCTAAACTTTTCCCCAATGGACACTGACAAGCTGTTTTTGTCCGTGTATATTATGCAGCATTATTTGTATTACAGACAATATATACTGGCAAAATTTAGTTTATTAGATAACGTAAAGATGGCAGTATGGATACTGTAAAATTTTTTACATAATGATTTATTTTTTTACATAATAAATGCATAAATGTTGCCAATTGTTAATCTAATTATTTTTCTTGTGTAATTTGGCTGAAGTTTTTTACTGAAAAGTGGTGGAAAGAATTTTAGATAAATATAACAATTACATGTTTTATAAAGCTTAAAATTGCATGTATTTATTTAGATATTTTAATTTAATATTTCACAAACAAATATTAATATTATTTATTATTTACTGAATTGTTTAAAGTGCAAACTACAATTGGTGTAAATATTACATTAATATACTGCAAATAATTCTTAAAAAACTATCTTTTGAAAGTGAGCGAGTTAACCGTATCACCATCAGAAAAGGGTGACATTTTCAGAAGCCACTAGGCAAGAAACAACTGCCATTTTCAGCGACTGTTTGATCGTAGTAGAGCGAAAAATGTAGATTCGCCTAACCGTCAAAAGGTTGATATGTGTGGTTTGAAAAAATATTTACATGAGGATTAAGCAAGTAATAGTGAAGATTAGAAAAAAAAATTCTTTATCAGAATAGTTAAGAGATGTATTTAAAGTGAGTAAATTTAATTCAAATAAAGTCAAGATAAATTTTAAATATTAAATTGTTGATTCTTGCTAAGAATTTAAGAGAGTAGTAATGGAAAGAAATTTTTATTCCATTACTAAATTAAAAAGTATTTTAATAAATTTAGTGTGCAAGATAAAAATTTTAGTGAATTTATCGATGTAAGAATTTTTGAAAAAATATTTAAAAATAAAGGCAGCAGAGTGGTGGAATTATCCTGTATATTTGTCCAGTTTGGTAGTTACGTGGTTTGAGGAGTTTCTCTTTTAGTGTTGATAGGATTAATTTTCATTAGTTGTTATGGATGTCTACTATCTGGGGTTCCTTAGCAATGATGTCATGAACACATCAAAAATAAACAATTAACTCTAACAAACCATTTTTGATGAAGAAAATGGCAAATTAAAATGTAACTAAATTAGAATATTAAGATTATAGAAATTTTATGGGATGATTGACAATATTTAATCATAAATAATTATAATTATTAATTTTCTGATGAATAAATAAAATTATTTATAATATTTACTCAATTATGTATTATAATAATAATGTATATTCATAAAAATTATTATATGCTGTATTATTTATATTATAATTATTATAAACAAATATAATTATATATTATTAAAGATAATTAATAATTGTAAATATAAATAAATTATTATAAATAATTAATTTTATAAAGAAATATAATTTCATATTATAAATAATTGTAATATATAATCATAAGTTTTCATAACTAAATATAATTGTAAATGTAATGTTATATTTTATAACTATTATAAGAACAATATTAGTTAAATTTGTATATAATACAGAATATCAAATGATAATAATAATAATAATAATAAAATGAATAATTGAAATTTATTTGAAAAAATTAATATGGAAGAAATTTGTACAATGTATATTAACATCAAGCAGTAAAAATTAAAAAAAAAAAAAAAAAGACTTCTTTAAGCATAATTCCATGAATGAGGATACATTCATTTATTGCAAGACAAACATTCAATATTTATTAAAATTAAATCCTTATCTATGCATCATTGTCAAACATTTCACACTTTCACTCCAAATCATTAAAAAAAATCATAAATCATACTTTTCAGATATACTTAAAAGAATAGTTAAAGAATCCTTCCAAGCTCTTTAACATTAAGTGAGTTGAGTAAAAAAATTGTTTTAAAGCAAAGAAGAACTGTAACTGTATAACGTATTTATAAAATATTTCCTACTGCTTTTAATGAATAATTATTATTTCTCAATAACACTCAACTATGTAGAAGTTTCTCAGTAGAAGAGATATCAGAGTCAACAAAAACTGATACACCAGATTGAAATTGCTATCACTCCCGAAAATTGCCAAGGAGCACCAATACTTGACTTGAACCAACATTTTATTTTGATTTCATTCATATTTACAAATTATCACCTTCAATATACACCCCCTCCTCTATCCTTGCAATGCTCCATGCAAATTTTCCATTGTTCAAAACAATGCTAGAAGCCGTCTTCTGTCAGCTTCTTCACAGCACATCCCTCTTTTTCTTTCACAGCTTCAATGGACTCAAATCTTGTTCCTTTTAATGCAGATTTCACCTTAGGAAACAGTTGAAAGTTGTATGGCATAAGATTTGGCAAATAAGACAGATGGCCAATACTGGGGTGCTGTACTTGGCTGGAAACCTCTAGACAGACAATGCGGAATGACTTGTCTTTCCACAATTCAGCTCGTTTTTTCCGTATTTCATGGAGTTCAACAAGAACATGATGGTAGTAATGTTGATTAATAGTTTAATCTTCAGAAACCCCAGTAAAGGCTTACAATTCCATGAATCTTGAAAAAAACAATCATCATTGCTTTGAATTTTGATTTGCTCATTCGAACATTTCTAGCTCTCAGTGAGGATGGGCTCTGCCAGTGCACAAGGATTGGTGCTTCATTTCAGAATTGTAAGTAAAAAAACCATGATTCGTCACACATTATTATTCTTTCCAATAAGTTTGGGTAATTTTCAGGGGCATTCAAAGTGCCAGTATAAACATTTTTGAAAGCTTTTTGTTGTTCAAACGTAAGAATTTTAGGCACCATTTTGGCACACACATTTGCATTTTAAAATTGTTATATAAAATTTGTAGTATGAATTCTTTGTCAATTCCTACAGTCTCAGCAATCACACCTATACTTAACTGACTGTCAGATTGAACCATATTATATATTTTTTTATATTGTCATCCATTTTTGACATGAAAAGGCAACCCAGGAGTGAATTACCTTCAATGCCTTCTCAGGCATCCTGAAAACCCATAAACCACTCAAAAACATGTGCACAGGATAAATATTTATTGTTTCGCACTTCTTTCAATAAATTATAAGTTTCAGTAGCAGTTTTTACCAGTTTCATGTGAAATTTCATAACAATTTGTTGCTTTAATGTTCCACTTATAATTTTTCTGGTGAAACAAAAAAAAAAAACTCTTAAACAACTGTCAGTGACTGTAGCAGCATAAGTTTTGTTATTTAATATCCACACTTCATAAGTTCTTTTTCTACAGTATATTATTACATTCCATACATTTCACTTTTTGATTCTCACAGCAAATAGCTCTTTGTTCCAAATTGTGCCTTCTTCAAAGGAATTTACTGCATCCATCTAAGTGAAGAATTAAATTTTCATCTATTGTTATAACTCTTTAAGGCATAATTAAATTCTGAAACTTCTGAAGTAAATGTTGCAAAATTGGCCTTTCTTATTTAGTTTTGGATAAAGATACATATTTGCTTTATGTGTGTCGTTATTGAAGTGCAAGTTTTGGTTCATCTGGCAGAATCATCTGTATGACTATATTTATGCAAAATATGGTATATTCCACAATTGATTTTTGCTCCAATAATCTTTCAGAAATAGTTATTTACAAAAAAAAACCCTCTTATTTCATTTTGAGAACACCATGGTTTTGAATGCAATCTATGATCACATTTGGCGGCATATCAGTTAGTTTTGTTTGCAATAATGTCAATCAATCCATCATTAAAATACTTATAGAAAAAATCCAAAACAATGCTGATATTGCCAATTTTGAAATTCGTGTCCGATTTTGCAGTAGAAGTAAAATATGCAGGTGACAACTTTGATTTTTGAATTTCACACCATCATCACGGGCTGCTGCCAAATTATCTTAATCATTTGAACTATTGTCTTCCATAAAGCTACTTACAGAAGAATTGCTTCCACTGTATATTAAGTCCACCTCTTCATATTCACTATATGGAAAATCATCTGCATTGCTTTTGTTATACATAATCACAATTCTTTTGTTGTTCTTCAACTAAACTATCCTTACTTATTCAGTAGCCACTGTAAATACAATTGGGCAAAATATGTATCCAGTCCCGCTATGAGTGGGAAAGGCCTCCAACGAAACTTTGCAAACAACCAATCAAGCCAGTGTATTTTCTTTCTTTTTAAGCTTTTAGGCTGAGTAAAAACTTGATAAAACAAATCCTACTGATAAATTCTGCTATGCCTGAATTTTTTTGGTATATTAATTAATTGCAATATATGAACCCGAGATAACTCTGAATATTCAAGGAAGCAGTTAAATTTATTTATCTACTTTTGCAAACTATTTTGAATTGTTATAATGTAACAATACTGTAATGAATGATTTTGCGATTAATTTTATTATTGTAAAATTACTGTAATTTTTTTATCTTCTAATTCAATACAGAAAACATATAAAGAGTCATATATATATATATATATATATATATATATATATATGGCTATAAATTTATTCATTGCATTTTCAATACTATTGTAAAACTAGTTCCTTATTTGCTCAATAGGTGGCACCACAAATGAGCATCATGAGTTAGATCATGCAGTGCCCTTTATTTTAGAACAAAACTGCTGAGCATTCTTCACTCCTCAGCTCTCTTCTTTGCTCTCTCTTCTGCTTTTAGCTTGTCAATGCTCTTCCCTCAGCAGTGCTGGATCGCGTCTTTGCTCATGATATGAATGGCAGATTTGTTCTATTCTCAACACTAGCAAGGATTCTAATGCCCAATGTCAAAATGCTTTGAATTTGAATTACTATCTATCGTCACGATGAACCTAGTTTTTTAAAGATCAACCTGTAAATAGTAGCTTTTGTATTTTCATCAATCAACTCCTTATAAACCTAGTGAAATACTTTCAAGCTTCATCATTGAACTAAGTAATAAGTAAAAATTGCAGAAACAATGGAACTCAGTAATGAAATTAAACTCCTAGACTCCGAGACACCACTGAACTATCTTTAGGCCCTTCTACACATACCACCTACATATATATATAATTAAAGTAATATTTCATTAATATAACAAAATAGTTAGAATAAAATATTGTAGGAACATGAAATAGAATTCTTAAAACTTATATTAAAAGCCTGCATATAATTTTTTTTAGATTACAGAAAAAGTTAAAGAAAATTGAACATTTTTTTTAATTGCAAAAACCTATAAATAAGAAAATTACCCTACTAAACAATTAAGAAAGAGAATAAATACATGACAAAAATAACATGAAAATAAATTTCAAAATATGAAAAAGTACAAACCTAGGCATGAAAATTTAAGAAATAAACTAAAAAAGATAATGAAATATAACAGATTCTGTATCTGGTACATGATGGATTAGTCAGTTTAACATGTTTTACAGGCCCAACATTCCCTACTGAAAAATATTATATAAAAATATGGAAATTCCATAAAGTACAAACAATTTCAAATACAAAAAGACAGCATTGCAATATACGAGGCGAAATTATATATAATCCAAATCCTTGCAATATTTCCAAACTCCTTGAAAAACCATTAAATTGAAATTTTTAACAGAAAATTTAAATAAGGACCGAGGCTTAGGCTTGAATTTTGAAGATAGTTTGTTTGATTAGGAGTTGCAGGCTCATAATTATAGGGTTTTTGAATTTAAGACTGGGTTTCCTTCTGAGGGATCATTTATGTAGAAAAATAGAAGTTACATTTCTTTTATTCAAATTTAACTTTTGAATGATGCAAAAATTTTGACACATTTAAAAGCTTTAGAAGTTTTTGAAATGTGTCAAAAGTGTTTTTGAATTTTCCACATCTTATTGTTATTCAAAATTATATGATTTTCATAATAGTCTGTTCTGACACTCTGCTTGACATTAATCAAATTCCAATTTCAAATCAGACTATAACGAGTTACTAAAACTAATAACTTAGAATAACCAGGTATTTCCCCCATTTTTTTTAATATGGAATATATGGTTTTGTAAAAAGTTTTAAGATATTCAAGAGCAAGTGAAATAAAATTTTATACAATGCTAATATTAGTGGATAGTATTTTAATATAAATGCATTGAATAAAATATGATTTTTTTCATTGTTTTGAATGACATGAACAATATTATTGGTTAAATTTTGTAGTAACCCTTCCATAATGAATGGATTTTATAATCAGAACAATCCTATGAAATATATTTTACTTTATATGATGATACATTTTTAATCCATAAAAGCAACCGAAATTATAAAAGTTGAAACATTTATTGACAATTTTGTTATTTATTTTAGTATCAAGCTAATTTTATCAGAACGTAATTTTTATTTTTGTAATAAATTTTAGTTTTCTTGTCTCAAGCTCTGAATTCTTATGGTGGTTTTTATTATTATTTGATAGTAAAAGTAATTAAGGTTTTTTTCTTCTGTTTTTAATCCTCAAATTCATTTTTATACTCTTTTTTTTACAGTAGTTGATTTTTTCAATCGAATCAACTTGATATATGGAACAGTAACTGATTATTGCACAGAAGAAACATGTCCAACTATGTCTGGAGGTCCCAAGTAAATATTTATTATATTCATGCTTTATGAATAAATTAATTTTGATACTGTCTCATTATTTATTATTTTTATTTTTCAGGTATGAATATAGGTGGGCTGATAATGGTGAATATAAGAAACCAACAGCATTACCTGCACCTAAATATGTTTCTTTACTAATGGACTGGACAGAATCCCAAATTAATAATGAAGATATATTTCCAGTAAAAGTTGGTGAGTGACCTGGTTTTATTTCTATTCTTTAAGAACAAAATTGGCATTGCAAAAATATTATTAATGAAATTGTCCAAAACAGTATTTAATGTTCATTAAAAAAAAATTAACTTTCATTTATCATCTGCAAAATTAGTGTCAGTGAGTCATATATAATGATGTAAGGTATCAATAATGTACAGACTTCTTAGTTAGTTATCATCTAGGACAGGAATCATTTGAGGAAGTCATTATTGTATGCACAATAAATTAAAAGTTATTATTTTGCATTTGTAAAATACTTATCAAAATGTTGAGTAAATTATATCAAATATCTTCTTGTAACATGATTCTTGAAAGGATTGAATAACCTCTTTAAAGTAATTCATTATTTCGCTCATCGCTTCCTCATTTTTTTTATCATTCTGAGAAACTTTATATGTCTGCTGGGATAATTTAATAAACAGCAAAACTTATCCCAAAAGAAATTTTGAGGAGAAATGTGCATATCAAAATTATATGTTTTATATAGTATCAAAATAGTATATTCTTATTTATAATCTTTCGAAAATGAAGCATTGTATTCAGGAGAAAAATTATAGCTTAATTTATTCTTTTTTTTTTTTTTTTTAATTTTAAAGAATGAAATTGTTTATTTTTAAAATCATTACAAAATATTATGTTTTTGTTTCCATCTTTCGTGCAATATTAAAAGTCTTAATTAATTTTATCATGGTGAATGAATGATTGTGGATATCTTTTATTTATACAAAACATTGACAATTTAAATTGAATATGTAGCACTATCTGTGTGTGTCTAAATTTGATATGAGCATCTTAATGAAATTTATTATTATGGATTTTTTTTATTTCTGAACATTATGTTGAGAAATTGCACTGAAACGGTTTTTATTTTAAATAGCCGTTTTATACTTTTGTTTTAGATATATTTCATTTGCAATAAATTATTTCCAGTATTAAAAAAAATGGATACACATTTAATTTAGAAGATCCTAAATGTAAAATTTAATAATATTTATTTCTTAGAAATATGAGGCTGGTTCAAAAAGTACTTATATTTGAAGACAAATGGCATCATTAATGTAAATTGTTGTTACCATGTGTTAAATGGGGCCGAAATGAATTTGCACTGATTCATAAGTTAGTTTTGATTACGTTGTCATTTGCTGCCAAATCAAAATTTGATTGTTGCTGCTTTGAGTTGTCACCCTCAATGAAACCTGGATTTATCATTATGCACAAGAAATCAAGTAAAAATCAAAACATTTGGTTGCTTCCTGTGAATCTCTTCCAAAAAATGTAGAGATGGTCTCATCGTCTGGAAAAATTGTGACCGAATTTTTTTTTTTTGGTGCAAAAGGCTTCAGGATCACAAATACGTGTAACTGAGACTTCGTCAATTGACTAGTGAGTCATGTTGTTTACTGAAAGCAAACTGTTTTCGATCTACAAGCACCATCTCTTGGAATTTTTAAGGACTTTATTGAATGACTCTCATATCACTAGCATGTTTATTTAATGCAAATTCCTTTTTATGTGTTCAGTCTCTATTTTTCCCCCAATATTTATTTATATAGAAAGAAAAAGCTAATTTTATTATTTAAAGTATGAGTAGGGAATCCATCTGGTATATTTTTAAATTTTATTTTTGTTTTCATTATCTATCACAAGCTTTAGATAAGGATTAAAATTTGATTTATATTTAATGTGATATGATGGATATATAATTAGATGTCTATTTAAAGAAGTTCATCTCTCATTTTTCTAAGACAGGCATAATAAATATGGATGTTGCGTAAATTAATAGTTTAACATTACTTTAGCTCGCAATATATTAAATTAGTATTTAAATGGGCATTTATCTGTATTTTAAAAACCTATCTCATTAAAGGCTATTAGGGATTCTTTGATACGAATTAAGATTGTGATTATTATTCGTAATTATTATATTTATGCTTGAAATCCAAATTGTTTGCTATTTTATTTGCAGATGTTCCATTTCCTAAGATTTTCCTTCCAACATGCAAAAAAATTTTGACAAGACTTTTCCGAGTATTTGTCCATGTTTACATACATCATTTTGAGCGATTAGTGCTTATAGGAGCTGTAAGTAATTACTTTTATATCAATAAACTAAAAAAAATATTTTCCTTTTGCAGCAATGTAATTTTATTATATATATATATAGTAACTCTTAATGGAAATATTTTTATTTTTCAGGAAGCACATGTGAATATGTGTTATAAACATTTTTATTATTTTATTACTGAATTCGACTTAGTAAGTCAAAAAGAGCTAGAACCATTAGTAAGTATTCCTAACTATTTATAAATGTTGCATGTTTAATTTTTAATTTACAGAAAATATAAAAGTTCATCCTACGACGAAAGCATATAAAATTATATGGTTATCTGTTATTGAATTGTAACTTTTAGTTGTAAACATTCAAGTATTTTTATTAAAATATTTGATTTTATTGTTGAAATAAATATTTCATTAATTTAAATTTTCTGAAAAATATTAAAAATAAATTTAAATTAAGAAATTTTTTTTCGGAGAAAATGTTGCCAAAAATTAATTTTGGAAAAGATTTTCCAACCAAATTTGATATTGTACAGTTTTGAACCACATCAGATGACAATGTCGATGCTGAGCTGGTACCCTGCTCTCCACATTCATTCATGCACCAACATAAGTACTTTAAGTCTTGACAAATTTAAAATGCATTTGCTCCTTTACATGATGGGTTTTTAATGAAAGGGTGGCCCTCAGGGGCCTGCCATCTTTCAACAGTTGCGGGAATTATGACCCTTAGGTGCCCTAGGTTCGTTTTCCCGCCCATAAGGTTTATTATTTGAGTTAAATATGGGTGATGTACCACTGGGATATTGTATGACCCTCCATCTTGCCCACAAATGTTTACTTTTACCATTTTTCAAACATTTGGATTGCAGATGCACCTTGTTTGGTGTAGTACAGCTACATTTGACTTTTGCACCTTTAAAATTCTCCTTCATATTAGTGGAAAGATAACTTAAACATGTGGCTCGACAGAGATGGAACATGCAAGCGTGACCACTTGGCTATTAGGTCATGAATTTTCTGTTTTTATCTTTTATGTGACTCAAGTTTTCTCCATTAAAAAATTTAATATAATTGAAGTAGCAAAGTGGTCTTAACTAACATTTGAGTATGTCCCCCTTTTTTTTTTTCTCTCTCTCTTTTTTATTTTTTATATCTGATTTTGTCTTGCATTTCTGAGTAATTCTGTTATAAAAAAAATTAATTAATGTTGAAAATGTTTCCTTTCTATATTTTTACTATTGTTTAAAATATGAGAAAACATCATTTTCATGGTTTTTTTTTCAATAATACATTTAATTTTGATAAAATTTTGAATGGATAAATTATTTAAAAATTGTCTGAATTGGGAATATGTATTTAGTTACTTATTATTTCATCTTTTCAGGCAGAAATGACGAGCAAAATTTGTAAAGGGAGCACACCCTCAAAACGATAAAATGCACTACTATTGTATTATTTATTGCATGTATTTTTTTTGTTTGAAGTTTTATTGCAAATAGTATATAATGTATTCCATTGATTGCACACTAATCATTCCCGGTTCATTATTTTTCTTCATGTAGTAAATATATTTATGCAAAGATATATTTATATATATTTACATGGTTAGATATTTATTTTTAACATTTATCTCTCTGTCTTAATTTTATTATTTATTAGTTTTGAAACATGTAATCTTTTTTATTCAATTTTTAGAATTGAAAATCTGTGTACATTTTTTTATTATTTTCGAAAATGTTATACTTTCATTTGAAAAAATATGAAACTCTGGACAAAATTTTTGTTCTGATTTAAAAAAAAAAAAAAAGGCATTATAGCATTTGAAATTTTAGTTAATAATATTTTTGAATGTATCAATTCCTTGTATAATTTCTATATTCTTATAATTGCTGAAATTATGATATAATTTTTTTCCCCTTGAAAACTTTTAATGACCTATTGATGAATGATGTATAGAAAGAGTTACAATGTGACAAATGTTTTTAAATGTATTTTGACAATCATGTTTATCTCAATAAGTATCACCTTCAAAGTTTGTTCTTTATCTGATTATGAGCTAGATCCTGGAGATATTATATATGTTGTAAAATGTTTTCTGCTTTAGCCTATTATATCTTCCAAAAATATGTAAGTTTATTTAAATATTTGAATAAATATAATTTAGGGAAATACCGTGATTAAGTTAGATTTATTTTATTACAACAATTTATTTATAATTGGTTTAGTAGTTAGGAATTGAGAAAATTAAATTTAATAGATGAAACACTGCCAATATAACTATATTATAGTCTTGAAACATAATATGATAATCAAATGTATGAAATGGCTCAAATTTGCTTCCTAATGTATCCCAAATTGTGGTATTGTAACATTAGGAACTTTCTCTCTAAAAAGAAAACATTCTAGGTATTTTTGTAATAATGGGAAATATCTTTTGAAAACCAGACCTTCAAATATGTTAAGTTTTTTCTGTTTTAATTTGTAAAAATTTTACTCATATGTTATGTATTTCATTTATATATAATTTTTGAACTTCTAAGTAATGAAAAAATGAAATTAAAAATAGATATAGAAGTTTTCTTTATTTTTAAGTAGTATTTAATAAGTAACTCTTTTTTCCTTTAGCATTTTGAAATAAATCTCTGAAAAGAATTTCTTGTGGCTCAGTTTCTTTATACTTCATATTTTATCTAGTCTTATTTTCTTTTAAAAAAATATTTTTTCTGTTATTGTTTCATTATTGCAATCAAGCATTATTATTAACTTAATATACTAATTATTATTATTATTAAATAATATTGGTAACTAAAACTGAATTGTGATAATTATTTCTCAATTTATTTTTGGAAAAATTAATGCAAAAATTTAATTTACCATAGTTTAAATAATAAGTAAAGTTAGACTACAGAGAGAATTTTGACTTAAAATTAGAGTTAGAATAATTTACAAAAATATTTAGTGAATAAAATCATGCCAAATTTTTTTTTTATCATACCTGAAGTTCAAAGTAATAAAAAAGTTCATGTACAATTAACAAATATAATTCTTTTTGTTACTTAATGTTCTATTTTCATAATGAGCAATTTCTTATTACTTTTTCTACCAGATTCATGTTAATATTTTAAACTTGGTTACCAGAGTTACTTTATCCTTTTTGCATATTAAATTTTAATTGTACTAATTTGTAAAAAAAAAAAAAAAAATCAAATTTCTATAAAAGCTAATTGTGAAACAATTTTTACCTATTGGATAAATGTTTGCAGTTTTTAATTATTAAATAAATTATTAAAATGTTTTTCTAAAACTTTATCTAGACATTCTAAATATATAGTGCATTTATTTTGTTTTTTGCTGTTTAAGTATATATACACTGTTTCTTTGCAAATGCATTTAAGGTTGCATAACACTAGCTTTATTAGCACTATTATTGTTGAGTGATTTTATTATTTCAAATCTATAACTTTATTGTAATTGATAGCTGACAAAGAGCAGAAATTGTAGTAGTGATTAAGTAAATGTTAAATAATATGTAAATTTTCATTTGATTTTAATGATAAAAACTTTATTGAATTTTTGTGTTTGTCTAGTTGGAAATAGAGTAGGAACTTATTGAATAATGGGGCTCAAAAAATTTTGAAACAAAATCGCTCAAATTTTCTGCAATTCAAAATATAAAAATTGCAGAATAATTGCATTTGCTTTGCTTGGACCAAAGAAATGTTTTATCTTTTAATTGCTTGTTCTTGTTGTATGAATAATTTTTATCCTTGAAGTGAATTGATCAAACACATTCGAGATTGTAAAGTCATTAGTTTGCATGTAATGCAACTATGTTTTATGTGTATGTGTTCTTTGAATATGATTTTGTTTTTCTATTATAGGAAATGGATTGTTAATAAATGTCTAAAAATGAACATTTCACATTTCTCTGTTTCTTTTAATTTTATAATATCCAAACATGGAAATATTTTTTTAAAATTTTTAAGTTATTGAAAAGTATATTAAAATATTCAATATGTATTATACTTATAAATGCAGTTGAGTTTCAGTTACAATTCCAGTAGTGATTGGGGGAGTGAGTAATTTTTCTTTTCAGAAGGATGCAGAGTGCGTAATTTTTTTTTTCAGAAGGAGGGATGGGGTCAATAATAGTTTTATTTAGTATCACAAGTATTTATTATGTACGTTAAGTTTGTCATGGACAACAATTACATACATAATTTCAATATGAAGAAACATAGTATCACTACAAGTGTGTGCACCTATAGATATTTGGTCTCCACTCACACATCACTCGTTTTTTCGTTAATCACTAGAGTATGACTCCACTGCCTGAGACAGTCAGAATACAATTAATGTGGAAATAAGAGCTGCTACATACTCATTTTCAATTCTTTTAATTTGTTTCAATATTTCTTTTATAAATTAGTATTTTTCAAATATACTATATATATATTATGATCTTATTTATATCAATGAAGCATTCAATTATTGCCATATTATGATCTCTTAACAACAATAATTAGTCTTTAATTTTATTTTATGAGTTGAATTTTTTAGCTTCTTAAACATATATATGAAAATCTTAACAAAAACATATTTTTATATGTATCATTCTAAATAGAATAAAGTATAATACATTGTTACTTTTTAATCTTGATTGTTGTTCAGAATGTGTAAATTGATACACTTACTGTTTTTTTTAATTTATAATTATATTTTTTTTAGTATTGAGACTTTCTAGTTGAAGTATTATAAAAGTTTAAATGAGGATTTTTAAAATGTTTTCCTACTAGGGAAGGGGATTTCTGTTCATTTGGATAAACTGTCTTTACCTGTTCTTGTTAATTTTTAAAGAACTGTTCTTTAAATTGTTCTTGGATTATTTAGATTCTTTGAACAAATTCTCAAAGATATTCTAAGAAATTCAATGCTATGTGATTGCTACATATGACTGCTGTACACATTTTAGGAAAAATCAAATGAGTGGAATTTTTAGAAAAAAAAAAAATCGGATTTTTAATCAATTTGTTACTAAATAGAACACAATTTTCTAATTTTATCAGCATGCAGTAAAAATAAAGTAAATGCTGGTAAAAAAAAAAAAGAATTTGAAGTCATTTTGATATCATATAGAGTATTATGAATTTTAGGCAAAGCCTTTTTAATATTTTTTACAGAAAAAAATTAATTAAAAAATCCACTTCTAAAGCTTTAAATATACAACACATAAAATATTATAAACTTGCTAAAACATACAAAATAATATATAAATATGTTTTATATTAGTTTGCAGTATCTGCAAAAATTAAATACTGAGTGCATAAACTTGTTCAATTATTTTCTATTGTTACAAAAAATTTCTGTGTGTATGAGAGTGAAATCAATTCAATACAAAAGATAACAAAATGATGTCATATTCGTAAGTCTTCAGGACAACATACAAGTAACAAGAGCTTGGACAATAACAGCACCAACAGAAAACTTAGGTTGGTTTTGTTAACATTGCACTAGAAGCAACATGAGGGCTATTGGCGACAGACCTCAGAATTTTGAGTCTCGGTCAAGTGATGAGGACTACATCTGAGCTATCAGTTTCCCCCTCCTAACTTCCACGCCAACAGGAGGATTTTGAGCATAGACTTAACGCCGGCTACAAAGAGGGTTTAGTGGCATCAAGACTCGAACCTACGACTGTATAGAACTGCTAGTGAAGTTCTATAAAGTCATATGATGAACGTGCAAAAACGAAGAATGAGTATAACTTTGTAAAAACAAATATGTATGTAATTTTTCATTTCATTATACTGGCACCTTTTAACCATTTTTAAAATTGTGTTCATTTTTTCAATCATTAAATTGTTTTTATCAATTTTTCAAAGATGTTTGATTCCGTCGCTTTCAGTAAGTAGGGAATTTTTATTATTGTGATATTTTTATTATTTTTCTTAAATATGACCTTTATTTTTTGTAATTTTTATAACTTGATAAAATTACCTCAATACTTGAACAGTTTTAAATTGGATTAATATAGTATAATCTGTTTTTACCATGTCGTAATTCTAAACTAAAAAAATTGCTTCATTCAAGGCGATGATAATGTGCATCTCCCAAAATTAATTTACTCGTACGTCACTGTAGAAGATTATACACATGGGAGAAGCAAAAAGGGAAAAACAACTCAGAATAATTCAGAGCAGCAAAGATCAGGTTTTGAGTAGACCGCTGACTGTGGTGTTCTTGCTCGTAGATGAACTAGTTCGATGCCCATCCCTATTTGCAAGATGAAAAAATCATTTTGAAGTATTTCTCCCTGAAAAATTACAATCCTACCCGTCTCCATTGAAATTTGGCTTTTGGAATTATCTCCCTAAATTTTTAAAATAAATAATTTTGAATTATAAATATTTTTAATCAAAATTTCATTTATTTAAATTTTACATATTAAAGAAACCGGAAGTAAAATTTAAATTCTAATTTACCATTTGTGAGATGTGTAAATTGTTTTGTTACACTAATAGTTGATGTCAATCGAATTTGCCATTCATATGAATTTTGTGAATACATGAATACATTCCATTACTCCACATTAAATTTTAATCTGTTTAATTATGAACAAATGTATCTCAGTTTTGAATATACTGTTTGTGCAACATAAAAATGTAATTTCTTAAAATACATTTTTATCATTAATATGTCAGGTGTCTCAAAATTGTATTTCTTTGCACGAAGCGATGAAAAGTATATAAATTATCCTTGCAGGGACAGGCAACTTTCATATCACACAGTTCGAGAATACAGCATTCTAAAGCACGATATACTTTAATACAATTTGACAAACAATTAGAGAAATCTCCGTACAACATAGAGCAAAAGTTATTTCAAGTGTATAAGGTATCTCAATGGAAATTTCTCATTTGAGAGTGTATAACGTATCAGTTTTGCCTACAGAATTTTGAAATTTGTGGGAATTTGAAATCTATTTTGTGTAATCATAATTTTTATATATTTGGTTATTAAATGACGAAAATAAAAGAATCGGTAACTATTCATTTATTCAAAATGGGATTCTTAAGAGCTTTTCCTTCTAAAGTTAAGAGGGCCGCGATAACCTAGTGGTCATGGTTTCGGATTCGTTGCCGGCGGTTTTCGTTCAGTCGCGGGTTCGACCCTTGGCTGCCAAAGACCCGCCGTGTAGCCGAGGCTGATGCACGTTAAATCTGTCGGGACCCAAAATCCTCCCGCTGGCGTGGAGTAGAAGTTAGGAGAGGGGGGTGCCAGCTCAGGTGTCGTCCTCGTCACTTGACCGTGGTTCAAAATTACCGAGGTCCGTCGCCAATAACTATCGTGTTGCTTTTAGTGCGATGTTAATAAAAACTAAACTCTAAAGTTAAGAACGGGAATCCATGTCCCAGAGGAATCCAAGTGATCTTTTTTATCCCTAGAAGATTACTGTCTTTGGCCCCGGGATATCCTAACGATCATTTTATATTTTCGACCTTTCTTCTCAACAAATTGCCGTTTTCCTTTTTTGTTTCAAACTTCTTGATCACAGCTACTCCTTGTTTGGTGCTATGTAGTTTCATCAGACTCTTGCGTCATTAAGTGGACGCGATAGCTTATTGTTCCTGGTCGCAAATTCCCACCAAACATAGTTTTCATCGAGTCTTTGGTTCAAGATCTGATGCCACTAAAGATTGGGCTGATGCACGTTAAATCTTTCGTGGCTCCTATTACTCCCATTGGTGTGGAAGTTTGGAGAGGGAGGGGACAACTCACAGGCTTCATCTTCGTCACTCAACCGAAGTTCAAAATTTACGAGGTCCGTCGCATATATCCTTCGTGTTACTTCCAAGAGTGATATTGATTAACAATCAATTCCCTAAAATCTTGTTCCATTAAACTCACCCGCCACCATTATTCAAAATATTGGGGTTTTTTTTTTTCCCTATTTTAGATCGCGCGCTTGTTTTTAGAAAACTACTGAAATAAGAAAAATATCGAATTTAAAGTTTTTCTATCACTGGATAATGAACCCAGCCATCTTATAAATTTAAATCACTCAGATTTCCAAGTAATATTTTTACCACCGAATATCACTTATTTATCTCAACGATTAAATCAGAAAATTGCAACTACATTTAAATTACTTAAATCAATAAATCACTTTAAAGTGTTTTGAATATGGTCGTTAACAAATCTATGGAAGTCATAAAGGCATAGAAGCATTTTGGGAACCAATGAAGCAAATTTGGAGGAAATGACATCTGGAACATGCAAAAAATAATTCAATTGACAATAGCACAGAAGGAAATGAAACAATTTAACATTTGATTATAAATGTGGGAAATAAGGCTTAGATTTAGCTGAATAGTTGGATTTATATTTCCTAATGAAGATATTTCGAATGTGTGAAGAAGAGTTAAGGAGAGAATTAGCGCCCATTAGGTGCTAAGTACCATTTAAAGAAATGTATAAATATAAGGCTAAGCTACCGTAGCCACTTAATGACCACTAAATGGTCAGTCGCTCAGAAAAAGGCTACTGAAACTCTAAATTGAACCATATTATGTTGAAAATATACGAAAAAATGTGATTTTTAATACAAATACTTTACAAAATATAGTTGTATTTATTCTATAACAGAACAATAGTAACTGGGTAGAACTTATTTCAAGTGTATGGAGGTGGAGAATTCCCACATTTGAATGTCCTTTCTTTCGAATTCGGCAGTCTTGGCACAGTTCGAAAAATATTCAGCCTCTCATAATAAAGAATCTAAAAATATTTTTATTACTAATTATTTTTCTATTCATTTGATTCTTTTGCAATTTTGCTTATGTAAAAAAAAAGAATATGTTAAAACTATTATAGGGATCCATCCACAGTTTTTCCAGAAGGAAGAGCATGGAAAATTTAAAAGTTCTATGCAAAGTTTTGCAAAGAACAGATTTAGCCATCCAAGGTGGCTTTTTTTTTTTTAAATACATTAATATATTTTATTTGAATCTTCCATACAAAGGTTTGTGGTAGCTAAATACACTATCGTACACTTCACACAATTTCAATTCAGTTTTTAAACTCTTTGTAGAAAATAAAACATCGATTGTAGTATAATGTTTTGGATAGATTTGTAATTCTAAATCGATTATTTTAAAGCCTTCAATAAATTCATACCCTTACCCATTTGAAAAATTTATATTAAAATTTCCAGCAAGTACCGATTTTATTCGAACATACGATTCATCACCCAACATTTCGTACAATGCAGTGGCCGCGGTAGCTTAATAGTCTGGGATTCGTGGCCAGTGGTTTTCGTTCAGTCATGGGGTTACTTCTAGTTAATAAAAACTAAATTCGTACACTGCTTCCATAATATCGTCATAGTTTGTTCCTGGAGAAGCGTATAAAACAGCAAGTCGCCTTTTTTTTTTTTTTTCATTTAGATTGACGTAAACAATATAAACTACATGTATTTAAATTTAAACCAAATGATAAATAATTAAATTGAATATTATATAAGCTACATGTAATTAAATTAAAGCAAACGATAATAATAATATTATATATATATATATATATATATATATACAATCATAATATTGTTAAAACGAATGTATTTTAAGTAAAATGTACTTAAAATTAAAGGAAACGATAAACTATTAAACTGAATACATTTTAAGCAAACAGTAACTAAAATTAAAGGAAATAGTTAATTATTAAACTGAACATATTTTGAGCTAAATGTACTTAAAATGAAAGGAAAAGGTAAATTGTTAATTTGAATATAAAAGAATACAGAAAAATTTAACATTAAGCCTATGAATACTACCATAAAATTAAGATATTTGAATAATTTCCTAGCTAACAGTTAAATTACCAAGTGTTTATATTTAACATCAGAGCCAAAAGCATTAAGTATAATTTAAGAGAATATAGAAAAACTTAACATCAAATCTTTGGATAGAACCGTAATCTGTTTGGTTGATTTAATTAACGTCGCACTAGGAGCAACAAGGGCAATTGGCGACGGACCTCGAAATTTTAAACTTCGGTAAAGTGACGAGGATGACACCTGAGTTGGTATCCCTCTCTTAACTTCCCACCACGCCAACGGGAGTACTTTGTGCCCAGGCCGATTTAACGTGCATCAGCCTCGGCTACACGGCGGGTTTTTAGTAGCATCAAACTCGAACCTACCACTAGTCGAAAACTGCCGGCCATGAGTCCGCTGCCTTATCCACTAGGCTACTATTATGGTCCCGATAGAACCGTAAAATCAAGAAACAGAACATGGTTATAAGAAAACTAATTTACATAGTAAAAAAAAAAAAAAATTGAAAAATGATTAGATACAAGAAGTGGTCCTGGACAGCAATTTATTGCCTACCTAAAACAATAGCTGCTTGGGTTGCTAACAATAAAAACACTTTCTGGGTATTATTAGAGGAGTACTTGTTTTGGAGGTACTTAACCCTCACGGTCTTTAATTCCCAGAATTTACTATTGATATAAAATGTAGCTGAACTTTGGTTTCTCACTTGCCCAGGAGTTAAAATTTAAAACATGAAAAATTTAAAGAAATTAATCAAGCAATAGTAAACTATTTTTATAAAAATGCATTACTATTGCTCGATTAATTTCTCTAAATTTTAATTTAACAACTCTGATTGAGATTGCACTGGCAATTAATTTTTGAGCAATTTTATGGAAAAATGTTAACAATCCGAAACTAAACATTCTTCAGTATTTGTTTTTACCAGATTCACTGTGACTGTATGAAAGTGTGTATTTTACCGATGATCGGTATCTGAGTAAGGTTTCATTTATTCAGTACTATTATTAGTGTAAAGAATTTTATATTCGTACACCATTCTTTGAAATCGTATAGATATTTCACCAACTTTGTTAAGAATGATTTAATGCTATTGGGTAAAATTTTTAATTCTGTTTATTTATGATAATTTGTACGGTTATAGATTCATTCCAACCGTGAAAGTTATTTTAAGTTTGACATTTTAAATCATTTTTAAGTGTTGTAAAAATATTCAATATGAATTCTTAAATAACTGATTATTCCGTTCTATTTGCCATATTTTTTCCTGTGTAATTTACGAATATTTGGGACCACACTCGCATAATCTAATGTTACTGAACCCATTGAATCTAATATATATTAATATTCTTAAAATATTACTATACTGCTGAGAAAATGCTTGAATCAACAATTACGCCAATACTTGATTATGTATAAATGAATTTCCGTTTATAGAATACAATAAATGTTTATCGCGTACTGAATCTCAAAACAAAATTTTATGATATTCTGTGATGCAAATATCAAACTTTTGTTATTTATTCTCTTCTGATGTAATTGGTGTCTAATATGCTGTGCTGTTCATTGTATGTTTGATGTACATAATAATATTTTTTAAACAAATTTTTTTTTTAAATGTTGGAAAAAAAGACATTTTATCTTTATGGAATGAAAATTTTAGAAGGATCCATTCTTTTTTTTTTTTTTTTTCCACTTATAAAATGTGAGAAAAACGATATAAATCATCCTTAAATAAATGATTTTTTAAATTTCTCTAATTAATGTTAATTTTAACATGACTTTGTAAAAATTATTTAAATAAGAATAGATATATTATATACAAAATATATTAATTACTTATAATGAGAAGTAATTAATATATTTTGTATTAAAATAATATTTTATAAATTATGATTATAAATACATACATATTGCAGTTGACAATAGAAATATATTTGTTAAAGTGGCATAACAAAGTTATTTATGATTAAAAATTTAAAATATTAGCGATTTTCATTGAAATGTTTTATTAGCGGATTTTTTTTTTAAATCCAAGGAATGTTGAGAATTCAGTTTGTAAGACTGGGTAAAAAACTAAGATTAGATTAACTGGTATCAAGGAACAATTTCGTTTTAATTTCTTTTTTGATAAAAAAAAATATTTAGATTTAAAAAAAAGCATATGATCATTTTTGTTTAACAAATTAGTTTTTTTTTTTTTTGCATACGAGCTTCATTTTAAGAACCTTTTTTATTTTCTTCAATTAAATGACTAAACATATTCTTAATATAAAAGTTATTTAGTGTTAAATTTTTAATTAAATGTTTCTTATTTTATAGAGGAAGATAACTTTTGCTGTGCCATTTAGACTTTAATTTTTCCAATCTAACTTTTAATAATTGCTGTTTTTGATGGCAGGCCACCCTCCACGTAAACTGAGGTGAGTTTTATTCTAACAAATATTATAAAATTGAAATTCGATTAATTTTGAAATATAAAGTGAGAAAGATATTTATAGTTATATAAATATTAAAATGCTATAACTAAGAACCTTGTTAGCTTAATTTATAATTACTGAATAATTAAAACCATTATTATATTATATTATATAATATGCTTAAAATGTTATTTCCTTATTTAATTACAAAGTTCATTTTTTGAAAACATTTGGGATAGATATCTTAGGACATTTTTAATGACTCATAATTTGTTGTATTAATTAATAAGGCTGTCTTTGTGTAATGCAAAAGATAAAACTTAATTTGGAACATATGTCTCAATATTCATACAAATTTGTGTAGTTATATTACACACACATATATATGTTTCTTATATTTTTTTAAAATTCAACATTTTTCTCTAAATACAAAATTTCTTTCTTGCTTTTCTTGCATAAATCAAACAATTTTTTTGATAGCAATATTGAAGAAATAGGGAACATATTTTATGCATGGAAAACAAATTTATTCAAACAGTATTTAATGATGTATTAAAATGTGCTGTTCTCTACAGGATGGTAAATTTAGAATGTAATTAATGTTGGAGCATGTTTTTATAGGGAAAAAACATTAGGAATTCAGATCTTATTTTTTAATATTGGATAAAGACAAGCTTTCAAAGCTGTATACATCTATTAATGTAATTATTAATACCATATTCATAAATTGTAAACTAATGCTAACAATATTGATGATTACATTATTATTATATAATTGTATAATATTTGTCTTTATTGTAACTGTATTGCTACTTAAATTCACTTAAAGTTTGTTATAAGATGCAACTCTCATAAGAGGTTAATGTAAAACTTGATTATTATTTTGTAGAAATTTGGCTAGAATTATGTTAATGCAATTGTGTTATATATCCTTGAAAGAGAATAGTGAATAAAATTACATACACATGTGTATAATATTTCATTGAATATTCAGATATATGCGTCATTTGTATTGAGCATAATATAATTATTCATATTTTTAATGTATTCAATATTCTTTGTTGTAAGCAATTTAGTGTTTAGCATGTTTGATTATATTTAAATAATATAATATTTAAGAAAAACTGCTTTATTTTCTGTGTAAAATTTATTGATATCTGTAAAAAAATTTTTAAACCTTCAATATATGCAACAATTTCGAATTATTTTTCGGAAAGCTATTTAAATTCAAGAATTATTCACAGTAAATTCAAATTAAGTTTAATGATTTGTATTGTACATTTCATATGTGAAACTAACCTAGAATTTTTTTCTGAGATCTTCCATCTTTTCCCATTTAGAAATT
The DNA here is from genome assembly GCA_019974015.1 of Nephila pilipes. Taxonomy (NCBI): domain Eukaryota; kingdom Metazoa; phylum Arthropoda; class Arachnida; order Araneae; family Nephilidae; genus Nephila; species Nephila pilipes. Next base: position 729,492 of record BMAW01015411.1, on the reverse strand, counting down.
ATGGGATAAGTTATACTGAGTGTTTTCACACATGCCCATTATTTACTAGTTGTTTTGAGATACAATATTTTTTTTATTTGCAATGAAATTGTTTTTTTTTTGTTCTTTCTTTTTCTTATAGTACATTGTAAAAAAATTAATTTTGAATGAAAATAATTTTGTATGAATGTAAAGAACATGAATTTTTTTTATGTTAGATGTATAGTGTAGAAAAGATTTTTAAAATATTATTTCAATCAATTTGAATAAGGATAATATAGATAAATGACTCTAGGTTTTCAAGATTATATGCAAAAAATTTTAAACGACATCTAAATTTATTATAACTGTATCATTCTCAATATGATGTTTGATATTATTAATTTTATTTCTGAAGATATTTGCTGAAAACTTTACAATACTATATGTTGAATATTATAAAAATTTTGAATTACTTTTTTAAGTAGTATTTAGATAAGTGAATGTATCACTATAGAATTAAAGTAACATGAATTGATTTTATGTAATTATTTATTAATATTTTGTGGTTTTTTTCCATTGCAATAGAATTAAATATTTTATATAGTTTTGATGTAAAAAAATCTGAAGACTATTTTGAAACTGTTATATAGTTGAATGGAATGAAAACTATGATTTTGCAAAAACTGAAAATAAAGTTAGTTATATAAATGTATGTAGTCTTGAACATGTTTTTTTTTTTTTGCTTGAAGTATTATTGGTGTGATTAAATTTTTGTGTACAATGAATGGTACCGATTCTGTATCCTAGGGAATGCAATTCTAGTTTATCTGTCTGTCTCATAATATTCAACTATTTTTAACTTTCAAAAGAAAAGACTTAATGACGGACACTTTATCATTAAGGTAAGATTCCCTCTCAAAAGCTGGCATGAATTCTAGAGAATTTTCATTATTAAATTTGGTGTTGGATTTCTTTCTTTGAGGAATTCTTCAGAAAACTTTAACCATGAATCTTCAAAAGAGAACTCATGATTTTATACCTGACTTTAAAACAATTTATATAGAATCCTCTTTGCACATATCATAGTAATTTTACTAAAAAAAAAATTTATTAACTTATATTTTAAAGTTTAAGCATAATTTACTTGTTTGTAAATTATAGAATTTACAATTATAGTTGAATTAATATAAAATCAAGGTGAAACTTTCTAGTTAAACTATCTTCAAAAATGACAGAAAAATATTCACTTATATAAAATTTCATTTAAAATTTTACACATGATGTAATGATAGAAAAAAAATAGTTGAAAAAAGATGACTCATTGATATAATGAAGTTAACTATTTTTCATTATTATATATATTGATCTCATATATACAGTACTCTCTCAGTAATCCAGAAGATATTGGACCAGGGCTCTATTGAATTACCAAAAACACAAGATTACTTGAAAATCACTAATAATAATGTATTTAAACAGTATTAGATATATAATTGTTTAAAATTTAATGCAACCCTTGCAAATAAAAGTGTCAAACTCATGAAATAAATAAAACTATAAGAAATGTACTGTTTTGTATGGATAGCCTATTTTGTTCCATTGAAGTAAAAGGCATAAAACAAATCTGTGTAATAATTTTCTTGTGTAAAAATTCCGGATTTCTGGCTTGGCTGGAAAGTAGTGTAGGATTATAGAGTGAGTACTGTAGTTCCAGAGATATTCTTAGAATGTTTCTCTTCCTTCTAAAATATTGATTTTTTTTTTTTTTGTCTTATATACTTTTGTGATGTTACTGAGTGTATTGCATCAGGGAAAATATTTTTTTTTTTACTTTTGTATGAGAAAAATACTTATTTACACTTTTTAAAAATTGTTTTTCTTGTTTTTGATTCTTAACTATTAGTATACTTATATACTTGAAACATTTTCAGGTATCAAATTAAATCATATAACTTAATCATATTTTACACTCAAACCCAAAACTGAATCTGTAAATCTTAATTATTTTTTTATTAATTGTATCTTGGTCATTTACTTTATGAAAAAGACAATTTCAAAACTGTTCCCCCCCCCCAAAAAAAAGGGGAAAAAACCCAATTCTGTTAGAATTTTATCTTTTCACACATTCAAATAAGCAATTTGAAATTTTTCTAAATTTTAATAGGCAGATGAAATTATTTTCCAGTGAAGTATTAACATTGCCTGCATATGGTTGTACAAGTAGTAATCAAAAACAGACCAGTGTTGCAATTTCTCAAGGAAAATTATTTTATTAAAGTAACTGAGTTTTTTTCCCCCCACAGAATGAAATTCTAATTTTAAAAGAAGCGAAGTATTGTTTATTATCACTGATTAAAAATACATATTAATGAACCATGAACAGTTTTCCATTATTTGATTTAGTCTAGTAATGTTTCAATACCAAAAATTATTCACTTGGACAATATTAAGTTTTTCATTTCATGCATAAGTTTTTAAAGGAGCAACAATCTATTTTAAAATAAACAAGAAAAGTAATAAATTTTGAAAGAATCATAATGTTATATAGATATTACAATGTCTTGAAATATAAAAGTGTTAATGGGGAATTTACACATGCAAATTTCTTTTCCAAAGAGTTGAAATTAGTATTAGCATAAATGTGTTGTTTTTTAAAACAGGATCAAATCATTTTCAGATAAATAACTTTTTTATTTAGATATATTAAAAAATAAAAGTTTAATTGTTGTTATATTATCATAAATATTATTTTTAAAACATTAGAAACTTCTTTTAATACATTATATTTATGCTACAAAAATTATTCTGTAGAAATATAAATAATAGCATTTAACCTAGATGGGGTGGGGGAATTTAAAAACTCTTTCATTTCTAAATTGAGCACATTAAAAGATTTCCTCCCTTATGATTAGTTTATATCTTTATTAAAGTGAAAATTCTTCTTCTTTTTTTTTTTAATGCAGTTAGATTTCAGACTTCAGTTGTTGCTTGTATATGAAAAATCATGTAAATTCCTTTTTTTTTTTTTTTTTTAGTTAGATGAAAAACCCAAGTTCATAAGCTAAGGCTTAAATTCTTTCCAGCTATAGTATTTCATTCAGTATGTTTACTATACAAATGGATTTTAATGATAAATGCAGCTATACTTAATTTAAATTTTACTTTTAATAAGGCTAAAGCCTTTTTCTAAATTCAGTAAAAGAAATTTAACTTATTTTCTTATGTAAAAAATTTATTGAAAATTGAGCATTGTATTGGTGTATTGAATTCAATATGAAAAATTAGATTGTTTTGAGCATTATGTTTCTCATTTCAGATAATGTCTATTCAAGGGGAAAAAAAAAAATGAATGAACATTTTAGTTGTAATTCAGACATCCCATATTGTGCCAGTACACGAAAAACAACCGAATCAAAATTGTAAAATGTCTAAAAAAGTGCTTTTAGTCAGATAACATATTTAAAATTTTCAAAATGAATTTAAAAGTTATTACTATCAATATAGATATATTGTAAGCAGATTATTTGAGTCTTTTCATATTACTTTTAATGAAAGAGTACATCTTTTACTAGGCAACAAATATTTCATGAAATAATAAACATAACCACTGTAATTGCTGTCATTTTTTTTCAATTAAAAATATAATTAGTAAACTTAATGAAATTATAAGCTACATTGTTTAATTGTACCTAAGAAACTTATATGCATTTTCAAATGTATCATGTGATCCAACACTAAATATTATTATACTCTGCATTTTCTTTGTAGAATAGTGTATTTTATGTAACCATTTAAAGTTGAACTTTCTCATATTAATTCAGTTGTTTAGTATCTTATTTGCATGAACTTTATGCCAAATGTGAATTAGATGGTTTCTCTTCTTATGATATTAAATAAAAGGAAAAGAAATATATTATATTACAAAATGTCTTAACTTTGGCTAAACAAAAACAAATATCCTAATTTCTTATTGCAGGACTGCTTTTCAATTAGAGATCTTTAATATTCACTGTTCTCAAGATAAAAATCCAAATGAAAGGCAGTTTGTTTTGCAATAAAACCAATTAAAAATATTCTTTAATTAACTGATTATTTTAGAGAATGGTTCTTTTCAAATTTTGAATGTGCATTAAACACTTTTGTGTTTATTCATGCTATTATTTTTATAATAGATTTGTGTGTATGTAATAAATTTAAATTTTCTTCTTTAAAATTTAGTACAGAATTTTATTTTTGCATGGATCTTATTACAAGTGCCTGTGAATGCTTTACCTGTAGAAAACAGCTAATTAAGATGTATATATATTTGTTGTTTTGCTTTCTTCCTTGTGTCTGCAATAAGTTGTTTTTTGAATGAATCAAATTTTAAAATTTTAGTGTCAAATCTTATTTTGATTTTTTTTTAAAACATATATTGTAGGTTTATTTTTGAATTGATTTTTTATGTCATCTTCAAATGTGATTTTTAATTTTTATAATCTTATAGTACAACTGGAGATAGTTTGTATCAAATTCTTGAATTACCAAAGGCAAGCACAAAGGATGAAATAAAGAAGAAATATCGCCAGGTAATAGAAGAATTGTATTCCTTAAAATTTCTGGTAAAATATGTTCACCAAAAAAGGCTATTGTGTAGAATCTGTGTTATTATCTGTAACAATAAAGTAAATATTTTAATAGTAAATATTTGCATGAATATTTTTATATGAGAGTCGAGAAAGGAAAAGATTGATTTTAAAAAAAAGTACTCTTTCAATTTTGTTTTATTTTATAAATTACCTTATGTGTTCATTGAACTTTAAAAAAATTCTAAGAGTGCATTTTTTTACGATCATTTTAACTTACCTTCAAACAACTCGGATGTTTTTCTTTTAACCATTTTCATTCTCTTGCATTTATATTTTTATAAGGGAACAATAAACTTTACTCTTTTTAAGATGTTGTCAAAATGAAATTGATTGCTGCAATAAGAAAGTCAAATTCTCATATTAAATAATACTTTAACAATATAATCATAATTGTACATTATTTTGAACAGTGTTAACTAATTTATCAAGCTCCTGTTACTTTCATTCTTTCAAATTTTTAAGTTCCTTTTTATTTATATATTTTATTGTTTGTAATTAATTCCTATGTAAGAGTTATCAAAGTTAAAATTCAAGCCATATATATATATATATTTCATTCCTTGACCCAGGATCAATATTGATTTCTCAATTTTTGTCTCTGTCAAAAGTATATTTTGTTTTTGCAAAATACTCAATTTAAAAAAAATAATAAAATGCTATTTTCAAAAAGTTTAACAAAAATGGGGAAAAAATCCTTTAAGTAAGATATGCTGGTATAAAATGTGATGGTGATCAAATACAAATTCTTCTCTTGAGGTACTAAAAGTACATAAATGCTCTGGGGTTCATAATTATAAAGAATATATATATATATATGTTACTTTGCAGTATCTTCATTTTTTTTTCAAAAAAAGTACAATAATATTTATTCATTAACATTAGGAACTACTTTTAAAAGATAAAAGTTATAACCATGGTTGTGTTTTAATATCAACTCTAAATTTATGTATCATTTCTGTAGAAAAGGAATATAAAATGTACTAAAATACTTTCTAATTCAACGTTGTAAATGTTATTTATTCTTATTTTTTTTTTATAGTCTTTTGAGAGGATTTTTGCATGTGCCTCTTGTAGTGTTTGATTTTCTTTAAGACTTTTCAGGTTTTAATTTACATAAGTTAAAATACCCAAAATGCATTTATTGTTACAATTCATGCTTTAAATACCAGGCCATCAAAGAGAATCTCCCCCTATACTTTTGTTTAATGAGGTAATATTTTTGTTGTTTTTTGTGAATCAATTTTTTTTTTTTTATTTTTTAGCTTGCTTTGAAATATCATCCTGATAAAAATCTTAATGATCCACATTGTGCTGATAAGGTATTTAGTTTTATATTACATTAATAAATAATATTACTAATTAGACTACTTAAATGATTTGTTTATATGAAAAAAATATTGTAACAGGAACTTGACTTTGTGCTGTTTTCTACATGAAGTTATGATGTTGAGCTGTTTGCAGTTTTTTCATCATTAACTTGGACTTTTTATAATTTGAATTGCATGAAATTCCAATTCTTTTCCAATCAAATGAAACATGATTATGCGAATTAGATGAAGATATGAAGTGTGATTAATTGAATTAAAGATAGTGACATATATGCAAAAATATAATCAAAAGACATAGAAGAGCAGAAGATAATGAAATGCCAGTAGGTGTCATTAAAAGAAATTTGGAATAAATTATTTTAGTTGATCAGCTGTGATTGAAATAAGAAGGGACTCCTGTTTGGAGTAAGTAATCCAGAGTCAAAACCACTATATTCAAGATATTCTTCAATCAGTGTGAGTTGGTAAACTAGAAATTTATTGTTCAATTCTAAGCTAGAATTCAGTCAAGTTGAAAGAGAGTGATTTTATATAATTTGTTTAAGAAACTTATTGTATTTTTCTATATTGTATTATGTTATTGTATTTAAGTTATAAACTGTTATTGTATTTTTCTATATTGTATTATATTATTGTATTTAAGTTATAAACTATTGTATTTTTCTGATATATCTTCAATTATATTTTTGTGATCTTATTGACTATTTGATTAAACTTTACAGTGTTTGTAGAGTTAAGTGATTAAAGGCAGCCAATATGAAATGCTTATGTTGTTTTAGTTTGTAAGCAAGATTATAATTATTGGAAATGTATTAGTAAAATTTAAGACAACTAAAATAAAATAAATTTACAATTTTAAAAATTTTCTATTTTGTTATACAATTTCATTAAAAATTAATCTTGTGCCTTTATATTTTGTCTTTAATTTATCTCTTTTAATATGCAAGTTACTTTTTTTTTAAATAACAGGATTTTTAATATATTTAAAAAAAAATTTAATACAATAAAATATTATTTTTTAGTTCAAAGATATAAATCGGGCCCATAGTATCTTAATTGATGATACTAAAAGGAATATATATGATAATTATGGCTCTTTGGGATTGTATGCTGCTGAGCATTTTGGAGAATCCAATGTCAACGCATATTTTGTCCTTTCCAGTGGTTGGTTTAAGGTGAGACTTTTAGTCAATTTTTAAAACATGGTATATCTTGAGCATCCATTAATATTGCATATGCTAATTAATTATTTTATTTGTATAATAAGATTATACAAAAAGTGGTTAGAAATTATTTTTTAACAAAATTACCAGACAAAATAAAATGGACTTATATATTGAAGCAGGAAACAAGAAAGCTTTGTTAAGAATAGAGTTTGTAATAAATAATCTTATAGTACTTTTATTAAATTCTAATTGAGTACATCCATAAATAATTATTTTGTGGAGTAAATACAATTGGAATTCATCTTGTTATGTTTATCATGGCACTTTGATAATTATTTTCTAGATCATCAGAGATGTTTCAATTAGGAGATTTGCTTATACACTTTTTTTTTTTTACAGCTTCATTGAGTATATGTACTGCTGAAGCAAGTCATACATAATTTTACCAAGTTTGTATTTTATTTTTGCAACTGAAGGAATAAGTTTTTTTGCAAACTAAGTTTAAATTCCTTTAAATAAAGCTTGAATATTTTCTTTATTATTATTATTTTTTTAATGTTGAGGAAAAATCTTTCTCACATGTAAATAACATTGTGAGATTCTGTAATTTAGGAGAGTGGGGGAATTTGGATTATGGTAGGCTTCTCTTGTTTGTAAAGTGTTGAACTTGGCTTTGAGTCCAGTGTTTCTGATAACTGCTATGTAGTAGGGGGCTCAAGTCCTCTTATCGACAAAGTGCAAGATTTAGGAATAGTGGATGAGAGCTCAAGTTATGTCCTTGTCACTTATTGTAGTTAAAAATTACACAATCTGTAGCTAATATATAATGATTGTACAACTTGTAGGGTTATGTTATTTTAAAACCTACTAATTAGGGATGCAAGTTTTTATTTTTTCATGTTTTTAATTTGTTTTAGTATATATTTTTCCACTGCATTGAACATATTCAATAAAATTACTTTTGTTTTTAGGCCTTTTGTGTATTCTGTGGTGTAGTAACTGGGTGCTACTTTTGCTGTTGCTGTTGTTTTTGTTGTTGTTTCAATTTTTGCTGTGGAAAATGCAAACCTGAAATGCCCGATGAAGATGAATGTGAAAGGGTAAATATATAATCCCCCTATTTTATTTGGACATTTGAGAATAAAAATATTATAGAATTTTATGTATGAAGTATTTTCTTCAAATATAGTTGTATAAATTTACTTAATTCAATGTTTGATTATGTTTAAAAATTTTTAAAATAATGTAAAACTTAAGTGTGAAATAATTTGGCATTTCAATTTAATAGGAAGATGGTGATGCTGTGACAGCTGATGAAGACCATGAATCCAAATCTCAATCAAAGTTTGATGAGGTATTTATTATTTAATTTAATTTTATAAAAAATAAAAAATAATTTTCTCTCAAAAATACAAGAAATAAAAGGGTTTTATTTGGTCCAAATAAAATAAAAATATTTTATTAATAAAATTTGGATATTTTTTGTTGATGATTAAAGTCTTTAAATAATATTTTTCTCAAACGTGAGAGAAAAATTCAAAATATGATTTTAGTTGATATATACCAGATGTGGCTATTAAATAGTGAGACAGATGCTGTAAAGCATTTTATTTTGATTTCACACATATTTACCTACTATCACCTTCAATATACATCTCATACTTTATCCTTACAAGGCTCTATGCAAATCTTCCATCGTTAGAAACAGTGCTGGAAGTCATCTGTTAGCTCCTTCAGGACATGGCTTGCTTTCTCTTTCACAGTTTCAATGAACTCAAATTTTGTTCCTTTTAATGCAGATTTCATTGCAGGAAACAGAAGTCACATGGTATAAGATCTGGCAAATAAGGAGATGATCTAACACTGGGATGCTAGAAACCTCTTGACAAACAATGCAAAATGGCTTGTCCTTCCACATTTTTTTTTTTTTTTTTTTTTGTCTATACTCTTTCACAGAGTTCAGCAAGAGCGGGAAGGTGGTAATAATGATAAATATTTTGACCTTCAGGGACCCAGTTAAGATACACAATCCCACGAATCTTCAAAAAAACAATCATCATTTCTTTGAATTGTGGTTTGCTCATTCAAGCTTTTTTAGCTCTCGGTTAAGATGAGTTCTTCCAGTGCATGGATTGGTGCCTCGTTTCAGGATCATAAGTAAAAAACAATGATTTGCTACATGTTATTATCCTTTCCAATAAATTTGAGTCATTTTCAATGTCATTCAAAGTGTCAGTACAAACATTTTTGGAAGTGTCTTGTTGTTCCAACATGAGAATTTTGGCACATTAAAATTGTTATGTAAAATTTGCTGCACAAATTTTTGCCAATTCTTATAGTTTCAGCAATTGCATAGATACTTAACCAACAGTCAGATCAAATTAAATTACCAATTTTTTTCCAATATTATCGGTTTTGACTTGGTAGGGCACCCTTGATTTGAATCAACTTTGGTGTCTTGGCCATCTTGAAAATGCTTAAACCACTCAAAAACATGTGCATGCAAAAAAACATTCATTGTAATATACTTTCAATAAATTGTAAGTTTTAGTAGCAGTTTTTTCAAGTTTCATGTAAAATTTCTCAACAGTTCATTGCTCTATTGTTACACTTATCACTTTTCTGGTGAAGCAAAAAAAAAAATAATAAATTAAGGCAAACAAAGGCTGCTGCTATATGGATTTGTATAAAGAAGCAAGAGGCAATGCATTCAAAAGAGAAAGCTTCATGCTAAACAGCTGATACATGCGTACTTCTGACTTGAAAAATACTTACCAAGAAGGAAAGCAAATAGCAGAATGTTATTTTTTGTTTACATTGAGTATAATGAGAGAAAGATATAATTAAATTTACAGGTGCTGTGGAGGATACACAAAATGTAAAATTCAATACGTTAAGCTGCCTTCTGTGGTAGTTTATAATATCATTAATCTGGCCTTACTGAACTTGTTTGACATACTCTGGTATATCATTCCATGTGATATCAGCTTTGTCGGAGTTCATTAATTGCATTGGCTGACATATGATAACACATGACCAGATGTTCTCCATGGGTGATAGATCTGAAAAATGTGCTGATCAAACAACATGGGGTTGTGCATTCTCTTGTTAAAAAATAGCATCACAGAGATTTAAAAGGTAGGACACATTAACTCTTCAGAAATGTAAGGGTGATAATCAAAATTGCCTGTTATGTTAACAAGAGGATGTGCACCCAATGACACCTCATGCCATCAATCCAGATCATGGGCCCATATGACAGTGACAAACCAGAAATGTTCATTCTCAATGCCTACATAATACATCTATTTTTAGACAGTACACAGAACCGTGATTTATCATGTGTTCATAATTATCTCTTAATGCTTCGAAAAAGCATGCCTATTTGTGGTGTTACACATATTGTTTTTTTGTCCAAGTGGGTATCTGTCATCCTACAAATGAGTCAATTTTCTACCTCAGGTTACAAGAAGTTGTTTACATTCCTATAAGGTTGCATAGACAACATGCAAGTCCTCTCTGTTTAGTGCTCAGAGTCCACTGAGATCCTGTATAGTGCTCAATATGGTCCTCTTAAACTTATCAATTTCATATTGGTATGATAGCCTTGGTATCACAAGAAACAATATTGTTGAATTATAAGCCATTGTAATATTAATCAAAGGTCCAATTCTGACTCTTTGTAGTTCTTCCTTAAGAACATAGCACAACCTTAAAACAAACGACCAACATTTGAATGTGACTTTTGAATGAAAAAACTGCTGTGCCATCATTTTTTTTACACGATTGTTGATGGTGTGGCTTCTACCTATGTTTTTCGAATGCTCTGAAATGCTTTTGATTTGCATATAATTGCTTGTTGTACTTGTTGTGCAAATTTGACATTTGTTGCCTACTACCTGTATGGTGTAGAAATTTTAATGTCCAGCAGTACAGTTAATCATCCTTATATGTATGCAATACAGTTTGTTTTTTAAAAAAAATTAAGTGGAGATGTTAAAATAAGTTAGAGGTACAGATTACAATATATTTTTAAAAATTCTGTATCTCTTATTCATAAAAATTATCATTGATTACATAAAATTTAATGAAATGTAGACTGAAAGGTCAATTACAAAATATTTTTGTTCAGTGTTAATTGTAATTTATCTTTAACCCTTTGCCAGTGTCGCCGGAATCCAGTTCAGGCAACTACTACGTGCATTATTTGTGATGCCCAAACTGACTTCGGGCAGGAGAAAATTAACATTTCTATTTTGTGAATTGTGAAGCCTGAGCTGAGTTTGTTTCTTCTTTAGGACACTTAATTCATTATTTTTGTAATAGATGGCATTAGGTGTCATAGATTTTCACCGATTAAGACTTCAGTTGAGGGAGGGAAAATGTGAGTGCTGTCAGATAAACAAATACACATTTGGATTGATAACAAAGGCAGAGTTTCGCTTTCTTGTTTAGTTTTGATTGCTTTTCAATGAGTTTTTTCGCAAATAATTTTCTTCTTTTGCAATGTCCAATTCAGACACCGATGTGGAGTACAGTTTAGGTATTTTTAATTAATTAGGTATTTATATTAATTAATTTTTAATTAATAAGTATATTTAAAATTTTATTTTTGTAATAAAAAAACCATTTTCTAACTTTTATAATATAAAAAGCAAAATTAAACTGTCGAAAAAAAAATTCCATTTTTGGTCAATTTTTTTGAAATATATGTAATAATAGTAATGTGGTCATGATAGTGTAGTGATTAGCATATCTCACTGCAAGTACTGCTGACCCAAATTCAATTCCTGGTGACTTCAGCTTGGGGAGCTGGTCATGTGCCAATTCAGTCCTTATTCACTTTGAGGTTGATGAATGAGTATCAAGTTCGCTAGGGAAGTTAACTGAGAGTTTGGCAATAGGCTAGTTATTTGCCTAACACTAGTTAATAATTAGCACCCCTGGCCTTAAAGCTATAGAAAAGCAGATGGGACTTCTTATGTCCTGTCTGACTAACTGAACCTGTAGTAATGAAATTATTGAGGCATTTTTAATAATTTCAAATTACCTATATGTAAAGAGTAAATAAAATATGTGTTATGTGTATATTGATTATAAAAGAAATCTCTCAAAGTAATATGGGTAATATGCCATATTACTGCTTGAGGCATTTTAACTATATAGTAGACATATTCATTTTCTGAATAACAATAAATGTTTTATGTATTATTTTTTTTAAATCATTAATAGGGTGCTTCAAGCTCAAACATACCTATTACAACTCAACCGTCATCATCTGACAAAGTTACTGCTATACCACTACCTCCTCCCCCCGATGAATCGGAAATATCAGAAACAACTAGTCTCAGCAAAACACCACAAACTACATATGCTACCAGCCAAAATAAAGAGGAAAATGATAGTTAGAATATACATTCCATGTGTCTCAGTAGGACTGACTTTCTGTGTTGTAAAATGTATGCATAGCTACAATTGTGTTTGTAATTTATTTCCTCTATATGAATTTTAAGTTTTAATTTGATTTTTTTACATTCCTCTTTTGATTTTTTCAAATTAAAAAAAAAAAAAAAATACAGAGAATTTCAATAGAGGATTATTGGAATTTTTCAAGAAAATTTTCAAAATATATAAATATTTTTTGTTTTATTACTTAATAATTGCTTAAATATAATTTGTTTGTGGGGATTAAAACTTTGTCAATATTTGAAGATGTTCAATTCATGTAATTAGATGTATCTTTTTATATATATCTGTAAATTATATGAGCATTAGTGCAGAATATATGGTAATTTACCTAATCATTAAAATAGAAGTTTAAATAATTTTAAAATATTTGTTTAAAAATTAGTATGCCATTGTGGTTATTTCGTGATCTGAAAGTGGTGGTGGTTATATTTGAAGTATTGATTTCAAATTTCTGAATGAAAATCGTAAAAATTAATGTGGTAGGGAGTTTAATATTCTGTAAAATTTTTGAACAACTTACATAACAAAGTAAAAATAAAGAACTTAATTTTTTATGTAAGTTTTTTTTTATTTATTCAAAGTTAAAAAACTTTTGCCATGTAATCAAAATTGTAGCATTAAATCCTAAATTAGAATTTTATAAAAACACTTAATGGATTTTTCTCACTCTAGAATTTGTATCATTTAAAAACGTCTTTATAATATTTCAAACCTAAATATTTTCTCCTTTTAGAGTTAATATTTTGATTTCTTTATTGTACATTAAATTACTCTTTAAATTAATGTATTATTCATGCTTTAGTTTTGGGAGGGAAACTGTATAAATTTTGCGTAATTATAAACTGATTAAAACGGAATGAAGAATGAGTGTTGGGGAGAGGAACGATTTGATTATGAAAACTTATTCGTTAAATCATATATGTTAATAACGAAGCACGGTTGTTATTTTTGTGGGTTTTTTTTTAATAGGTATATTGAACTCTTTATTTTTATTGTTGAGATTTTCCTGATCATCAATCAATAGTCATGCTTAAGATATATTACATTTGATGAAGAGGGATTTTTTTTTTTTTTTTTTTTAGAATTTTAAACTTGATAAATTTATAAGAATAAATGTGAAATTTTAGAAATAGTGATATTCATTGTTCCTAATTTTGAATACCATCTGTTAAATAAGGAAAAGCCAAAGAAAGTGTTACTATAATATTAGATGCTAATTTTTTTTATGTGTGTGTGAATATTTCTTGCTTGTATTTAGAAAAAATAATTTATTTTTAAATATGTATTTTATCAAGAGTTCATTATTTACCCATTTCTCTGTGAAAAACTAATGTTTCTCATATAGAGTTTTAAGTTTTATGAATTTGAATGAAAAACAAATGCATTAAGAAATTTTTTATAGAAGTAATTCTGCCTACTGCTACTTTTAAGTAAAATTTATTTTAAGTATTTTATTAATTTGCTTTAATTTTTCATGAAGCTTTCTGTTAAATATATTGAATTTTTTTTCTCTGCTTTTTATTGAAAGGCTTAAAAAATTTTTGAATAAGAAAATAAAGGTAAAGGGAAGAAGTGATTCTTCAAGAGAGGAGGGAAGGTGAACTTTGCCTCCCTTCCCTCTGGAGAATATTAATCTTAACTGTATTATATTTCTCAGTTTATGCAAAAACTTTCGTAAAATTTACAGAATGTACACTGACAATAAACAAATACATCCCGTTATAATTTTATGCCATAATATATATAATTTTAGCAGTAGCATATATTTTTGCAAAATATTAAAACAAATATTATAAAAATACTATATCTTTATCATATTTAAGTAAATTTGATTTTTATATTATTTGAAATGTTAACTTTTTTTTCCTCGTTCGTTTCTTTATGCTTTATATATAAAATTTTGACTATTTTCCTTCTAAAAACAATGGTATTCCTCCAACCAAAATTATTACCTAATAAAACAGTACCAAGTATTTGTATACAGTATGTTTTATTATATGTGTCTTGTCTTCTAGATGTTCAAATATTTAGAAAACTTTTTTTCCTATTCTGTTTTTATTTACGTCAAATTGATTTTAAAAATATTTATCTTTGGGGAATATTTTAGTATTAATCATTCCTAATATCCCTATTTCTTAAATATTTTTATAAGTAAAATTAATAAATTACATTATCCTTAATAGTTCACAATTTTTCGTTTTCTCTAAAAGCTAAAGGTTATAATTTTTAGTCACATGCTTATGTAAATAATTCAATGTTAGGAAAATAATTATTTTTAAGTTAACAGAGCAGTAAAAAAATTATCTGTAGATTAATTAAATTATCTTAGATAATTTATTTTATCTGTAAAATTTGAAATATTTATTTTATATTTTAGTGTTCCTCTGTATTTATTTGAATAAGTATTTCATAAAAAAAAAAAATTTTAAGTAATAAAGGTGATTTTATTAATTGTTCTAGAAAATTCATGTTTTGTCGTATTCTGTTCAAAAATTTTGCTGTTATGTTTTTCTCTTGTATTATTTTATAAATATATGTTTGGGTACACAAGGGCAGTTGGAAAAGTATGCATATTAGAAATGGAAATGGTGTAACTCACTGTATTAATATCCAATGGTTGTTTTTACTTTTTCTAAACCTGTGAGTAAGATGTCCTTCATATCCCAAAAATTCATCAACATAATTTTTCTGGCTGATTGAGACCATTTTCACCTTCTTTGGAGCAGATTCATGGGATGCAACCCATTATTTTGATTGTTACTTGGTTTCTATTGTATATTGATGAATCTAGATCTCGCTGATTGTAATAACTCAATACAGCAGGAATCAAATTTTGGTTTTTCAGAAAATAGCTGCCAAATCTAAGCTGACTAATGTCAAGTTTGTTATGGCACTGTTTCACAGATGATAGCATATGATGGCAACACCAATTTGCCTTAGCAGCAGCATCTGTCTTTCAAAACATGTACTTTTTGAACCATTCTCAAATAATTTATCAGTTTTCTCTGTAATATTTTTTAATTTTTACATACATGAATTCATTAAATTGATTACTGAAATGAATACTATGATATATTTAATGCTTTGCAACATATTTGTTAACAATTTTTAATTATTCTTTTTTGATTTTTTCGACTTATGTGATTTTTATGTGATTTTGTTTTATTGTTATTATATATGAAATATAATCCTTAGTTTTTTTTTTTTTAAAAAATTTGGTTTGTATGATTAGAAGAAATATTTTATTCCCTTCTGAAGATTATTTATATGCTTTTTGATACAACTTCATTAGCATTTAGCTCTAGATATTAATTTTCAATTATATTTTTCCTTGACTGATCTGATACATATACAATTTATAAAACATAAATATAAAAAGTAATATCTAATATACATAATATCTTTTGCATGAAGCTAATTTGTTGTGAAAACTTGTAATAAAAATGTAGAAACAAAGTAGTATGTGAAATTTTTAAATATTTGTGTCCTAAGTTTACTATAATTTTTTATGGTTTTGTTAAATTTAGATTTTTAATATCAAATTTTCAACAAAAGACAATAAAAGATGTTCCAAAAGTTTTGTTTCATGAGTAGTTACTTTGTAATTTTTATTAAAATTTGAATATTTTATTGCAAGATCCTAGAATATACTTTCATAAATTCTAATTTGTTATTTTTATAAAAAAAATCATTTAATTATAAAATTTATATTAAAAAAGGTCAAATCAGATCCATTTCATTATATATTAATAACCTATTTTGTGAATCACATTGTCACAATTCATTATCTTTTAATTTTCCATTTGAAATAATTTTTCAGTACTCCACATAAATTTTTAAAGTCATTCTTCCATTTCATTGTTTATAGAATGAGAAATGCTACAAAGTCAGTGACAACAAATGCACATCACACGACTAACAATAACTATAAAAAGTCATTTATTCTTGTGAATTGTATTTAAAAATTTCTGATTTGTTTTATTGCATGTACTTTCTATTTCAAATCACACTTATGTTGTATGGGTTCAATTAATAAAAATTTTAGTAAAGAAATATTCAGTTTACATTTCCGTGCTAATTAGTATTTATTAAAAGATAAATGTCTTGAACATTAAATTTTAGTAAACTAATCACAATATAATTTATATATTTTAAAATTCTTTCTATTTAATATGCATTGGTTGTAATTTTTTTTAAAAATTGCTTCTTTTTTTATTAATAATAATGCTTGTTGCTTTATGAAAGATTTGTTATCTTATCAATTTTAATGTTTCTTTAAGTTTTATGCATTATTATGTATGTTTAAAAGGAGTGTGTTTCCTTTTTATTTGAGAGGGGGTAGGGATAAATCATTTATTTGTTAGGTTTGAAAATTAACTGAAAGAAAAAATTATGGTTTCCAATTTTGTGACAAAGTAATGGAGTAAGTTTTTATAGTAATATGTTATTCATCTCTTATTAAAAAATTCATATATTCTTAAATTAATTGCAATGATTGATTCCATGAATAAATGTTACACAATATTTTTTCTTTAACAGTGAAAATTTTTAATGTTGTTTAGATTTAAAAAAAATCGAAATAGTTGTAGAATATAAAACTGTAGAATATACTTCAAAAAATATAAAGTATACTTCATATCTAAATTTGTGTACTTCCCAAACTGTATTTTTCAAATTGTTTGTTCCATGTTTGCATGGATTTTTAGTTCTAAAAATAATGTAATTTATATGAGAACTTTTAATTTTACTTTGTTGCTAATAAAAAAAAATTTAAGATCTTTTTTAACTATTTTCTCTTTACATCAGGTTATTTATTTGTATATTTAAGATTTAAAATTCTGACCCCTGGAACATCTCAAAATACTTAAGGTTTTTTATGTCTATGTAAACATTTTAGTCTTTTTAATATGTGACAATTTTTCTATAAGTTTTATTGATATATTTCTTAGGATATTTTTAGAATAAATATATTATTTTTCTATGTGTATTCATTTTAATAAAAATAAAATGATTCTTTTTTTTGGGGGGGAGGGTAGTATTTTCTGTACCTATATTCAATTGAACGAGAAGTTACTTTACATATGAATCATGTTTCCCTTATGGGAATAATTTGTATTATATGAAAGCAACAATTACCTTTAATTTACAAATGTTTTTATTGCCTATAATTCTAAAAATATATTGATTGCTGTTAAAAATTTTAAAACCTGAATGACATTGCAGATTTTTAAAAATAACAATATAGTGGAATTGATGGTGTTAGTTGATTATAATTAAAATATATTTTTGAAAAAATAGCATAGATCAATAGTAATGATTTATTTTCAAACTTAACTTTTATTTAGTTCATCTATACTATAAGGATGAACTTGGATTATATATTTGTTCTTCGCGATTATTATTTGATTTTTAAACTCTTGTAACTGCATGACATATCATATCCTTTTAAAAATAGGATTTATCTTAACAAATTATAGTTCTGAAAGTGACATATAATAATTTATCACTACTGTGATTTACTTTCTAATTTTTTATTCTGATCATATTGAATTCATTGCTCTTTTGATTTACCTGCAATTATTAAAAGAAAGTTACTTTATGTAAATAGTTTTATTAGGTAAAAATATAAGTTAAAAAATATACTTTAGATATGAAGTTTAAGGTTTGTCATAATTCTGTTTTGTACAAATGTGTTATTGGGGTGTGCAGGAAGTTCATAATGGATATAAAACAAATTAATAATTGCATAAGAAGTCTTTTTTCTTTTGGTAATATGCTATATTTTGAATCCAAATTGAACAATTCTTTATCAAATTGGATTCAGATGGTGCATGTTCCAATTAGAGGAGGTGGGGATCTGAATTTCGAGAGATTTCTCTGGTAATATATGTAGAATATACACTTATGAACAATTCATTTTTATTTATATGAATTAATACTATATTCTTATTTATGAGTTGAAATTTTGATTATGGTTTTTGAAAATCAATATTTTAATCAACAAAATTGTGAATGTTTGTATAAAAATATTTTTAATTATAATTTTACGTATTTCAATATGTCAGTGGCAGTGTTCAATGAATTAATGTCTACTATTTTGATGATATGAATCAAAATTGACATTATGTTGAATGTTTGCTCATAATTATGTAATTTTTCTATTATTTCTTTGTTAAAGCCCTTACAAAAATTTCTACTTTTTTAGGTTTTATACTATTTTAGTACTCATAATTATTATATGCTGAAATGACTACATAGGGTTATTCAAAAAGAATCATTTGATTTCAAAATTCCATATTTTCAACAGTAAACCACACATAATGATAAGTAATACATGGATACAAAGGAAAATGTGAAAATTTTATATTGTGAACAATAGATAGCTCTCTTGTGTTCTTCATGAGCTACCTTGCAGTTGGATCGGTAGCATTGGACCAGATGACTTGATGTTACACATGAAGCGTATGCGGAACCATTACCTGCGAATTTAAGTAAACTTAAATAACAGAATTCTGATACTGTATAGCCAATTTCCACCGATACTTTATAACGTGTTAACATATTGAATTTGAATGTACATGTAACTAAAGAAAGTTATATCAAAAATTATAAAAAAGAAGAAAAACTTTTATATTTTCCCTTTCCATTCGTGTAGTACTTATCTTTCTGTGTCGTTTATTTATGAAAATTAGCATTTTGAAAAACCCTGTTTATATACATATATATGAAGTTTATTTTAAAAATGAAAATTAACTATTTAAAAAACTTATATCTTTAAATCAAATTGGTTTAATTGTACCTTTATTAAGAATCGATCTTTAAAAGCGTTTTCAAAACAATATACTTTAACAATGAATAGTCTTTACCTTTTCCTCATATTCGATAAATAAAGGCTTAGTATCTGTTATATTTTTCCAAAATTTTCTACTCCTTGATCTTCCTTTGCAGGTTTAATTACAAATTTCCATTATGAAATTGGCCCTAATCTTAAGTTAGAATGATTTTTGTGTAGTGTTTCAATTAGTAATGTTTATCTTTGAATTATGGCTTGTGTTTTGACAGTAAAACATCTTGAATTGTTTGGTAAACTTTTGTAATAGTAAATGTAGTAGGCTTGGATTAATTGCTATCCTCTTCAGAAAGTATGTTAACATGTGTTTCTGTTTTTTGTGCTTAAAACTGCATGTAATTTTATTCATAATATATGAAGAAGTTTATTAAATTGTATGTAAATTTCTTTCATTTTATAACTATGTTAGTTCTGAAATGCTCAAGTTTCTTGCATCTTTCTGTTTTGCATTTAAATATAAATGGATATAATAAAAGAGCTTGTAAGTAGGATAACATTAAAGAAATGCTTAAGTTTTTTAAATTTCTGTAGAATCTCATTTCTTACTTCCCTTTCTATTTTTCTTTTGAAATCATGAAATATAGTTTATGTAATATTATAATTATCCATCTTTAGTCTTTTCTCCCCTCAATGCATGATTTTTACAGTGTTTTTTATATTAAGTGAAATCAAAATAAAGCTTGTAGAATTTTGTAACAATAGCCACTATATTTCATACAGCTAATGTTCTTTTATTGTAAATTCATGCATGTATGTATATAAATGTTTCTAAGGTTTATTGTAAAATGTTTTATATTTTTAAAAATTAGTGTTCATATTTAAAATAAAGATTTCTGTAACCTTACTGTATTTAATTGGTATTAAATAGATTTTTTAAAAATATACTATATTTTTATTCTCATTTTATGGAAAATTTTTTGTCTTTAAAAACATAAATAAGTAATTAGCATTTTAAAAAAGAGGGAATGCATGAAGAGTTTGCAAAGGACATATATTTTAGGGACATAAACCTAATTGTTTAATGATGACAGTTCATAAGTAGTAACTGGTGAAATTTTAGTTTGATATCAAAATTTGTATCACTTCAAACTTTGTACATATAAAAAATTTTTTTTAAATAAATATATATGCTAAGGCTTAAGAACTTTAATTTCCTTAAAAAATTCTCTAATATATAGGATGTATTTAAATTATAATTGAAGACACTAAGAAATTTTTCAAATTTTATAAAAACTACTTAATAGGAACGTAAAAAAATTTAAAATAATTTTTATCATATTGGTGAAAAATCAACAATTATATTACTTGGACGATGTTAGTTTATATAATATATCATTTTAGTCTTGCTTCATTAAAAAAATGTGAAATTAAGTCATTTCCTTTAAAATTCTTGAGAATAGTGGTTCACAATTTGTATTTCGTTTTGAAGATCAGTATTACATAAAGTATGTTACTCAGTTTTTCGTAGAATGGAGTAGATGTGTCAGCTTGGGGTAGTGCAATTCATGAGGCTTATTTTTATGGGCATTTTTGTTACAATTAATTTTGGATTCAACATGTTCATCAATAAAAATGATGTATCATATGGCTAAGGCATGCTGTTACGAAAGAAATTTCAGATATTGCAAATTGTGTAATATCCTTCTTTTATGTTTTGAAGTAACTTAATCATGTTTCCTCCCCTCCCCCTCCAAAAAAACCGTGATTTTAAGGTATAAAATTTAGATTAAAATAATCTAGAATAAAAACCAATAAAGATTTTTTTTACAGTGAAGAACAAGAAAAAATAGTGTTTTTATTGGAAATGGTAGAGAGTCAGAAAATTTTAACACCTATTTTGGGAATGTTGTGACAGGTGTCGTCCTCGTCACTTGACCGTGGTTCAAAATTACGAGGTCCGTCGCCAATAGCCCTCGTGTTGCTTCTAGTGCGACGTTAATAAAAACTAAATTGGGAATGTTGTATGAAACAAATTAGGCAAATGATGGTTTTTTAGACTTACAAATTGCTATGCCTGCTTGTTAGGAGAGTGTATAGGAAACATGTTTTTTTTAATCTTGCTGATAAATCAAATATGTCCCACCTTCCTTCATTGTAGAAAAAAGGATTCAATCTGAAATAAGGGAACGTAACTTATAATTACCTTGTAGAAGATATGCAATGGTCATGCATGTAAATAAAAGTCCAGCTTCTCTTTGATTCATTGAATGAGTTACGAAAGCTATTATATCTTTCAACATCATTTTTTAGTTTAATAAACATTAAAGCATTTGATCTGCTTTAACACGTGTATCAATAAGTTCCGAGACTAACCCAGAGATGGCACTCGTAGTAAACCAGTAACCAGGTCTTTCTAGAGTACTAACCTTTGCTTGAAACGTGTCAAAATTTTAAGTCGATCGGACCAGAAACGGCTGAGTTATCGAGGTTGGAGTAAAGTCGTTTTGTAGTTTGTTTAAAAAATGGAAAAAACCGAGTTTCGTGTTCTGATAAAACATTGTTTTTTAATAGGTAAAAACACCGTGCAAGCGAAACAATGGATTGAAAAATGTTACCCGGACTCTTGTCCATCAAAAGCAACGATTTGTCGGTGGTTTGCCGAGTTTAAACGTGGTCGTACCGACACAAATGACGCGGAACGCTCGGGTAGACCTGTGGAAGCTGTTACACCGGAAAATGTGAGTGAAGTGACAAAAATTATAATGAAAGATCGTAAAGTGAAGCTCCATGAGATTGCTGAGATGACACAGATATCATATGGAAGTGTATTTACTATCCTTCATGAAAAATTGAGCATGAAAAAGGTTTTTTCCAAGTGGGTGCCGCGATTGCTTTCGATGGAACAAAAACAGCAACGAGTCGATGATTCAGAAAGATGTTTATCGCTATTTACTCGCAACAAAAAAGATTTCTTGCGTCGTTACGTGACCATGGACGAAACATGGATACATCACTACACTCCAGAGTCGAAGCGGCAGTGGCGCACAGCTGGCGTAAGCCGTCCGAAAACGCAGCAGTCAGCTGGCAAAGTCATGGCGTCAGTTTTTTGGGATACGCATGGCGTGATTTTCATTGACTACCTCGAAAAAGGTAAATCGATCAACAGTGATTATTATATTGACTTGCTGGTGCGTTTGAAGGAGGAAATCGCAAAAAAAAACACCGACCGCACAGTCTCGGGACTTATTGATCCATGTGTTATAAGTACTCTTAACACTGTTTTATTTACTAATATCACTGCATTGCCCAAAAAAATCTCTAAAAATGATGGGCCCGCGGTAGCCTAGTGGTCATGGCTTCGGATTCGTGGCCGGTGGTTTTCGTTTAGTCGTGAGTTCGATCCTTGGCCGCTGAAGACCCGCCGTGTAGCCGTGGCTGATGCACGTTAAATCTGTCAGGGCCCAAAGTCCTCCCGTTGACGTGGTGTGGATGTTAGGAGAGGAGGGAGCAGCTCAGGTGTCGTCCTCGTCACTTGACCGTGGTTCAAAATTACGAGGTCCTTCGCTAATAGCCCTCGTGTTGCTTCTAGTGCGACGTTAGTAAAAACTAAACTCTAAAAATGATAATTCATTTTATGTCTGTTTGAATATATTCTAGAGATTATTTTGGCGAGTCGAGTGTTTTCTGCATATTAATAGTATATGCTCCAAATCAATTATGTGGCCACGATTGGTGAGTGGTCAAGCTCACAACCGGCATTGTTTTTGTCGAGTCGTAGTTTTCGGAGCTTACCTCCTTCAGGTAACAGGTCAATTGAAAAGTCCCCGGCCTACCATAGTAAAACACATTTTTTTGGCAAAATTAGTTTTTTTTATTCAACATAAATCTCTTCAAGGAAGATACACTGATTATAGCGACCCTCCAACTTTTCAATACCATTTTTGCAGTACGATTTGTCCTTTGCTTCAAAATAGGCCTCAGTTTCGGCGATCTCCTCTTCATTCGACGAAAATTTTTTCCCAGCGAGCATTCTTTTGAGATCTGAGAACAGGAAATAGTCGCTGGGGGCCAGATCTGGAGAATACGGTGGATGAGGAAGCAATTCGAAGCCCAATTCATGGATTTTTGCCATCGTTTTCACTGACTTGTGACACGGTGCATTGTCTTGGTGAAGCAGCACTTTCTTTTTCTTCAAATGCGGCCGTTTTTCGGCGATTTCGTACTTCAAACGGTCCAATAACGCTATGTAATTGTCGCTGTTGATGGTCCTTCCTTTTCAAGGTAGTCAATGAAAATTATTCCATGCGCATCCGAAAATACAGACGCCATAACCTTGCCAGCCGACTGTTGCGTTTTCCCACGTTTTGGAGCGGGTTCATCGTGTGAAAAACACTCGGATGACTGTCGATTGGACTTCGGAGTGAAATGATGGAGCCATGTTTCATCCATTGTCACATATCGACGCAAAAATCTCGGGTTTATTACGCTTGATCATCTTCAAACACTGCTCCGAATCATCAACTCGTCGTTGTTTTTGGTCAAAAGTGAGCTCGCGCGGCACCCACTTTGCACAGAGCTTTCTCATACCCAAATATTCGTGAATGATATGATGTACACGTTCAGTTGATATCTTTAGAGTGTCTGCTATTTCATTCAGTTTCAATTTACGGTCATTCAAAATCATTTTGAGGATTTTTTAAATGTTTTCGTCGGTAACAACCTCTTTTGGGCGTTCATCGTCTTCGGTGCTCATTTCACCACGTCTAAACTTAGCATACCAATCCTTGATGGTTGATTTTCCTGGGGTAGTGTCCGGAAACTCGGCATCAAACCAAGTTTTTGCTTCAACTGTATTTTTTCCCTTCAAAAAGCAATATTTTATCAACACGCGAAATTCCTTTCTATTCATTTTTTTCACGATAACAAAAGTTGCTTCACTCAAAATGCTATAATTCACAAACTAATGATCCGACAGCTGTCAAATTTATACACGCATCTTTTGAGGGTTAGAGCTAACTAAAAAACATATGGATTTAATTCTAGTAGCACCATCTATGTGTTAGGCCGGGGACTTTTCAATTGACCTGTTAGGTACGGGAATCAGGATTCTGAGGGACCCTAATGATCTTTTGCTTTCCCAAGAGGTTTACTGCGTGTGGTAAGCACGGGTGATGGATCCCCGGGATACAATAGCGATCCTTCCCAAATGTTGATCCTCCTGCTTATCAACCAATTTTTAAACGTTTAAATCAGTTACGTCTTGTTTGGCACGTCATAGAAATACCTGGTTCTTGCTCCATTAAATTTCACCTTATGCACACTGTCGAGTCGTAGACTCGAGTCCTGTTACCATTAAAACCCGACTTGTAGCGGGGTAGATATGCACGTTAAATCTGTCGAGGCTCCACATCCTCCCGTGACGTAGTGTGGTAATTAGAAGAGGGA
Source organism: Nephila pilipes (assembly GCA_019974015.1). Taxonomy (NCBI): domain Eukaryota; kingdom Metazoa; phylum Arthropoda; class Arachnida; order Araneae; family Nephilidae; genus Nephila; species Nephila pilipes. The sequence goes on along the minus strand of BMAW01015411.1, from coordinate 704,705 downwards.
CGTGCCCACTCACAAGTGTTCTCTGAGGTTCATAATTTCGTCCAGGTCCGTTGCCAGTAGCTCTCGTGTTGCTTAAGCCTGTTTCCGGCTAATGTTAAAGAAAAGGGCCCAAAATTCGAACATATTTTCAGGTAGAAGGAAATACCTCAGTATTATTATAAATTATTGTTGATGTAACACATATAATTATTTATTACATAGCGTTCGCAAAATTTTGATTTTTTAAAAAAATATGCAATTTTTTGCCTTTACGTAAAATGGATATTCAATTTTCAATGTTAAAGTATAGAAGACGAAATGTTCGAACACATTTTCTACAAGAAAAAATTTATTGATTCTACAAGAATTGAATAAGTTAGAAGTATGCACATCTCTGTATTGAAAACCATAGCCAAAATATAGTTTCATGTCGTTATTAATCAATTTTTTAAGGTTTCAAATGAGTTATTATTAATTATTGACATACTTCGGACTATCTGCAACAGATGGCGCGAGCATATTTTTTTTTCTGTAGAACGTACTCTTGGCGAGGAATGCTTATTTTTGGCGAACATTTACAGATACTTTCTGAAATGAAATTATTGCAACTTGTAAATTGTGACAAAAGGTAAATTATGAAGAAAGCTTTATGATTCACAGAAGCGCACTTGAAGCTTACAAGCTAACCTCTAATAAACTCTCCGGTTTGGGAATATTTTGTGCATGTTCATAAAAATTTATTTGTGTGTAACATTAAATTTGTGTTATTGAAAAGATGTTTAAAAAATAAGTTTTTTGATTCAGTGAAGTGAATGGAGAGAGAATCTGATTTAAATTAATATTGAACTTCTCCGAAATAAGTTAAAAGTTACTTAAATTTTCTTTAACCTTTAAAAAATACAACAAAATGCAAATTATTGTTTCGTGAAGCATAAAAAGCGAAATTTTAATTTAGTTACTATGATGTACCGAATTAATTCGTTTATTCCAACAAAAGTTATTTTTTCAAACTTAATTTCTTTTATTTATTATTATTTACTCGAATAAAAATTTTCATTGGTTTTTGTCATTCTTTTTCTGTGGATGTTGCTATGAATATCCTCCGAAGCAGTCCAATCGATGAAAATGTTGGATTTCGTAACCGATTTTGCAAGATAATCCGCCTGTTCATTCCAAATAATTTTCGAGTGTCCCGTAGTCCAGAGTAGTACCATTTGAGTTTGAAATTGCGAGAAGATGAAAATTTTGCTGGCTAATCTGTGAATAACTTTTGGTGATTTTATATTATAATTTTTTAGAGCAGTTAGAACTGAGTGACTACCTGATAAAATTAACAATTTTTTACTTAATTCCGTATGGTCATCTAGGGCTTGGCATATGGCTAGAGCTTCTGCTGTAAATATAGTCTTGATGGGGTTTAAATTGTAAGCAAAGGAGGAATTATTCGTTATGCCTGCAATAGAAGTCATGTTATGGTTTTTTGAAGCATCCGTAGCTATAATGAAATAATCTCGGTAGTTATTGCTCACTATTTCGTCAAATAATCCTCTGATGATAAAAGTAGGAAGGTTTTTGTCCTGAAATTCAAATTCATTGGTGTAAATTCTACATGGATGCTCTGTGAAATACATCAATCTGGGGATAGAAATTATATGATGCCCATTAATATTCAAAGTATGAAAAGTATTAGAGATATTGCTTTCTTCCTCTTTCAGAATATTTAGATTTATTGTATCCGGGCTATTGAGGTGCAGAGGGGGAAAGTCACCGTTCGAAATTTGAGAGATAAAAAATTTATTCGCTAGCCTTCTTATTTTCTCCGACATTATTTCCTGATCAGTTATTTGTAAAAGTACAATGTTTGGAGTCCATTGTGGTAAACCCAATGCGATTCTGAGTGCTTTGGTTTGAATGATGTTTAAAGTTTTAAGCTGATTATCTGACCATTTATTAATGATATGGCATGTATAATAAAATATGCTGCAAATACTATTATTAGTTAATTTGATTAAGTCTTTTGTTCTTGGACCGAAATGCTTATATGCTATTCCTTTAAGGCCATTGATTTTTTTTCAAAGCTTTGTTTTTCATGTGGTTTGTTGTTGTAAGATTTTGATTTTGTTTGGAAAAATAAACTCCTATGTATTTAATGGAAGTTTACCAAATGAGAGGGAATCCTGCCAACATAATATTAGGAAAAGTTTGTATTTTTTTATTTGATAATTCTACAATTGTACTTTTATCAGGACTTAGGGATAGTTTCCAATAGTTGCACCATTGTGTTATTCTTTCTAAGGTATTTTGCAATTTTCTACTGACTATATTCAGGGACTGATGAGAACAATAAATAAAAATATCATCTGCATAAACCGAGCACTACACTCCTGTTTCCAATGTTTCGAAGGTATCATGCATATAAATAGTAAATAAAACGGGTGAAAGGACATTGCCCTGGGGAATTCCTTTTAGAACATATTTTTGCGATGATAGGCTGCCCCTCCATCGAGTCTGAAGAGATCGAGTAGTTAGGAATTTGTGAATCCATAGAGCTATTTTCCCGGTAATTCCAATTTGGAGACATTTGTATAAAAGACCATCTATTAAACCGAGACATAGGCTCCTTTATATCCAGGCTAATCCCTACAAAGAATTTTTTTCTTGTTTGGCATCTAAGATAGCTTTATTAATGAGGTATGTGGCAGTTCTACTGTCTTTAAATGGTACAAAGCCGGATTGATTAGTGTGAAGTTTTCGTTCTATTGTCAGAAAATAAGATATGCGTCCAGTCAAGATTCTTCCAAATGTCTTAGAAAATACGGAAGTTAAAGCTATTGGTCTGTAGGATAAAATTTTAGTTTTGTCTTTGCCCGATTTGGAATAAGGAGAATAATTGCGTGTTTTCAAGACTGAGGTATTATAGAATTCTGAAACAAATGCTGAAAATAGTTTAGGACAACTGTTCGTTGGCTATTGTTCAAGTTCCTTAGTAAAGTTGCATTAATTTGATCTGCTCCTGGGGTAGTATTTTTAGCATAATTTATGGCTCTGTTTAATTCAGAAATATGGAGACGTTTATTAAGAAGGTCGTTTTCTTTATTGAGAAAATCTAGGGGAAGTGGTTCGTGTTAGCCGTTATTGGATGCAAAATAGTTTTGCAAAAAGTTGAGCTGGTGTCTGAGGTTGGGTTACACATTTATTATGATCCTGGAGGAGATTTAAAGTTGATTCTGCATTCTTGTTCGTTGTAAGTTTTCTGAGAAGACTATAGAAAATTTTAGGATTAGACACTTAATTACATATTTCATCCCAGTACTTTGCTTTCTCTTGTTTAATACGATATCTCAATTTGCTCAAATACTGTTTGTATTTTATCCATAATTGTGGTAATATATCGCTTATAGCCTTTTTGTGGAATTTTTTTTGAGTCTGTATAAATTATTGTAGGTGCTGTTCCACCAAGGAGGAAAGGACTTATTGGATAATTGTATTTCCTTGGTGTTATTAAAGATTATTTCTGAGATTGTATCAGTGAGGTTTTCTATTTTGTTTTCTGGGTTTTCTAACGATGATTGTACTTATTTCATTGTTAAGTGCCAGTCTGTTTTCTTGGAGATTCGCTAATTCTGACTCTGTAGAAATAGTTCCATGATTATGGGATAGTGATTGCTGTCGAAAGAGTATTCCGATACATAAGTATTAGTGTTTCCGAATAAGTTTACAGAGCAGAAGATGAGATCAATCCGAGTAGCTGAGCTTATATTACCTCTGTGGGTTGGGGTAGTAGTATTGAGAAGGATAAAATTGAAATCAATTAACCAATTTACAAAATCTGTACTATAAGGCGAAATATGGTTCGAACCCCACATCGGATGGTGCAGGTTAAGGTCTCCAAAAATTAAGATAGGATCTATTAAGGATTCCAAATAGGATTTGATTAATGAAATATTGAGTCCTCGAGGAGTTTAAGTTTATTATGTAAAAGGATATATTCTTAATATATATTTGTATAATTAGCATTTCAATATCTGGCGTTTATACTCTTGGAGGAGGGATTTGACGAGCAGAAATGGTTGCAGGAACTGCTATTAGCAATTCTCATCCTGGTCTGTCTTGCCTGAAAATTATTTTCCCTGGAAGGTGAAATTTGTCGCAGGTTTCAAAAATATTTCCTGAAAGATTCAAACGTCAGTTTTGCTGAAGAGAGAAATATGGAATCAAATAATTTTGTTTTTTGACGCTTTTAAAATTCCATTGCACAAAAAACATTAAAATAAAGAGAAAAGGGGAAAGGCTATATAAAAAAAATTCTCTCCTCCCCTGGAGGGATAGAAAAAAAAATTAAATCATGGAAAATTTGTCAAGATAAAAAAAATAAATATTATAAACTTTATTTAAACAGATAATCCAATATCGATTTCATTTGATGCATTCTGCAGGTTATTTGATGCACCCTGTATGGGAACGCAAAAGTTCTGATGCTATTTGTTTAAAGACTTTTTTTCGACTCGGAGATGTAGACTCTGTTTGCTAAACATATTGTACAGTTGTACACACATGGTTTCCATCATTTTCTGGACATTTTCTATGATAACTATGGTTTTGTTTTTCTAAGGCAGCCTGGAAAGATGTGACATTGCTTTCTAATCTTTTTTCTAAATTCTGAATATTTTGGTCTGGAGGGTTTGTTTTTAAAGTTTTGGAATAGCTATCTGAAGATTTTTCCTGGTATTTCCTCCTTGCTTCACCTAAGGTTAGATGATTCGTGCATTTATATTTCATGATCTGCTTTTCTTTAATGAAAACAGGGCATAAAGGGGAATTAGCGGGATGGTCTCGTTTGCAGTTAGTTCATGTAACAGAAGTGGTGCAAGAGCCAGTGTGTGATATGCCACAATTAACACAGATGATAGGGTTTTGACAAAATCTAGAAGTGTGATTAAAGCTGAAACATCTATTACATTGTCTGAGTTTATCGATGAAAATTTGGATACGATGGTTAATAAACCATAGTTTGATATTGTCAGGTAAATCAGTGCCAAGGATGGTAATTAGTATCGGGGGAAAATTCCCGATTGCTACCACATTTCAAGAAGCGTTGCATTTCTACTATTTAAATATTAATCGTATTCTGGATTTCTTTTGCCAAATCTGTTAGTGGTACATTAGTAGGAATTTCATAGATTAGGAATCGAGAATTGAATCCTTCCCAAACGATAGAGGACTTCACAGGCATGTTTAATATTTGTTCTACTGCGAGTATTTGTGTTGCGCATGCAATATCAGATGCACTTAATTTTATTTCACCGTTTCGTGTGAAAGACATATTTGAAATTTTTTCATATTTAGTAATTTTCCCTTTTATCTCTGCATATAGATATTGTGGATTTGATTTAGAAATCGGAGATGCCTTTTGTTTATTTTCCAGAAAAATTGTAAATTCAGCTATTTTTCTACTTCCCGCCCTTATTATGAGCTCTTAGTCGCTTTTAGGGCACCGAAAGTATTTAGAGTTATCCAAGTTCACCACGTCATTCATTGTGGGATTATAGTCCAAATCCCTCACTCTGAATGTGGAGTGACTCAGCTTGAGTCGCCTCCAGATGTTCGAAATAATAATAATAAAAAAATTATAAATTGGTTGACTTACCAAATCCAAAGGGAAAAAAAGGATAAATACAAAACATTTCCTTCTTACTCTGTGCTGGGAAGAGGTTGAATAGACTAAAAAAATATAGTTAAGAGATAGGTTCTCCTCCTTATTTCTTCAGTTCCACTTCCAAAAACCAAGTCAAACTTCTCGAATCTTCTTACACTTAATTAGTTTCGTCATTTCTAGCTTCTTTGTCTCCTTGAGTGTTTCCCCTCAGGGGGCTCATCTACCTGAGATGAGTACGGGCTTCACAACCCCGAGGTACCTCAGTGATCTTTGTTTTCCTCTTCTTCTCCCCCTCTTTTTTTCCCGTCATGTGTTTTGCTTTGGGGGGTTTTCCGCTTGATATTTCGTGATATCGGGCGGAAAATTGTTTCAACTAACTTAAATTTATTTCTCATTAGTGATAACTCTTGTGTTAAAAAAAATATATAAAAATAAAAAAAAATGAATAAAAATATTTAAAAATAAAAAAATATTATTTGTGGTGTCCCTACTAAAACACTAAAAGGCCGACGGCGTATCAATGCCGATTTCCTGCATGCCTAGCTCTGGCAATACGGGGCCCCAGTACCCCTCATGCGGAGGTACCTAGTGGGAGACCGCATGGGCGTGATTGGAAAAGGCCCTGGTTGGGGAAGGCTGTGCGAGGAGAGGAGTTGCGTGCGCCGTCGGTGACAGTTTCGGAACGTCATCCTCAAAATGTTCCCAGAGGGAGAGCCTTGGTTGCGTGTGGCTGGATGGTGTGACCTCCCTCCCATTGCGAGAAATCCTCCTCGGCTTCGGCCTTGGACCTGTGCCTCTGCCTGGGCACGTAATGGGGCAGGTCACATTGTCCGGCTGGAACGAATCTCTCCGGAGGTTACTCGTTTCCACGTTAGGAAAGGGTGGGGAGATGGGTCTGGCGGGGACCCATCGAACTAGAAGTCTGTCCGTGATTTTTTTCTCTTTTTAAGGCAAATATGGTGACATCAAAAGATAATGAGATTTTGGCTCCCAAGGCTAAAAATGCTTCAAATGTATCATGGGCGGAACGCGTTGAAAAGCACGAAGCTATTTCAAATGAACTAAGAACTTTACCTGACATTAGTATAGGGGTAACATCGAACTTAAAAACGTTGCGTTTTTTTGTAATAAAAAGAGTAGAGGATTCCTTCTTAAATATTTCACCCTTTTTGATACAAAAGGCCATTCAAGGAATGATAGGGACAGTTAAAAATTTAAAAAAATTACGTTCCGGTGATTTATTGATGGAAGTCAGTAGTGCCACCCAAGCAGAACTTGCAATGAGGATGAAGTCTTTAGGTCCTTATCCTGTGACCACTTTACCTCATAGCAACTTAAATTACTCTCGTGGCGTAGTATCTTCTCTGGACTTAGCAAATGTGTCGGAACAGGAGATTTTAGAGAATATGCAGGACCAGCAAGTTTGTGGGGTAAGGAGGATTTCGATTAGGAGAGATGGTAAGGTGCTTAATACTAAGCATCTTATCTTGACCTTTTCGACACCTACCCTGCCACAGACTGTTCAGGCCGCATATCTAAGACTCCCTGTCCGACCATACATACCGAACCCTCTGAGATGTTTCAATTGCCAGCGTTTTGGACATTCTAAGAATGCATGCAGAGGACAATTGACTTGCGCTCGCTGCACAGCAACAGGACACGACAGTGCTTCCTGTAACGCTGCAGAGAAGTGCGTCAATTGTCACGGCAACCACCCTGCATATTCTCGCTCTTACCCTAAATGGGCAGAAGAGAAAGAGATAACGACTGTCAAAACGCTGCAAAATGTCCCATATCCAGATGCTCGACGTATAGTCGCTTCCCGTACTCCTGTGCAGGGAAAAAGCTATGCTACGGCCACCCAAACAAAGAAAGCTTCTAAAGCTACTCAATTTCCCGAAACTCTTACTACCACTCAACAAATCATTAAGACTCCACAACAAAAGAAAAAAGTAAATGTTTTTAAAACCCCTACCTCTACAAAGGTAAATACCACACAACAAACGAAAAAAATTAATATTCTTAAAACCCCTTCCTCTGCTAAGGCTCAACAGACTAGGCCATTAGCCAGGTCTAAAGCTTTGCAGAGGCAAAAATTAAAATCTGCTGCGATGAACAGTGTTCCTCGCAAAAAAAAGAGGATCTTTCACTCTCTTGAAAGTGATACGGTGGACCTCCACCCGTCACCAGAAGATTATGATTCTCTGGGGGTCCTGGAAATAGGACCTTCCACTTCGAGTGCGCCCATTTAATGGCCTTTGTTTCCTGGAACTGCCGTGGTTTACGACCCAGACTAGAGGATCTCAAATCCATACTTTCTACGCACCAACCTGTCTGTGTTGCTCTTCAGGAAACTTTTCTGAAGAGTAATATGACAACCCGTGTGCGTGGATATCATTGTGTACGACGGGATGTTGATGTCTCATCACCTTCTTCTGGAGGTGTTTGCATTCTGGCATCCCAGAACTATCCTCATAACGTCGTTACACTGACTACATCGTTGCAGGCTGTGGCTGTGCGAATTCACACCCGCACACTAATCACAGTCTGCTGCATTTACCTGCCACCTAACGATGTTGTGTCACAAATGGATTTAGACCAACTAGTCGATCAGTTACCAGCTCCCTTCCTTCTGCTTGGTGACTTTAACGGACACAGCCCTCAGTGGGGGTATGATGGTACAAATTCTCGTGGTCGGCAGATCGAGCGATTGATCTCTGATCACAGTCTCTGTCTGCTGAACACCGACGAGAAGACGTAT